>PVIH01001196.1:0-253683 GCA_004025045.1 Sigmodon hispidus
AGGCCCCTGCAGTTGGTTTGCTCAGTTCACTCAGTTCAGGGTCGCAGTAGGGCTCTTAGTAGATTCCCTGAGCAGCAGGGGCTGCGGGTGTGGCCAGGTGTAGAGTTCAGCTGCCCCTGCTCCAGAGTGCGCTGGGACGCCGCAGAGAGCACCACTTAATGATACTTAAAACTTTCTCTTTTATCAAATTTTAGGTAAGCAATCAGGAATATAAAGTATGCTACTTGCCTGTGAACTGCAGCAAAGAAGAAGATATGACTGTGGTTTAGTGTGGAATAATAATAAATATATAATAAATAATAAATAATGTTGAAGGACATAATTTTTACTAAATACTACACAGTATTAGAAGATGGATCTGATCTTGTAGCGCTCCCTTGCTCTAGACAATCTTGAATCCTACATACCAACATGAGATGGATTTACTAAGTGCAAAGGGACAGATTGACTTAGAATTTGGCAAGAGAATACAAAGACAGCACTCTGGTATGCATTTAATCTCAATGTCACCTTTGAGTGAAGTGAAATGAACAATTAGAACTACTTGGTCGCAAAGAATTACTTGAAAACTCAGCAGAAGATTAGTCAGTAGTAAGTGGGAAATACACACACACACACACACACACACACACACACACACACACGATGATGATGACTCAACAAAGAATTCTGTTCTATGAAGACTAACTTAAATGAAGCCATTATGCTGGAATTAAACACTAGCCTCAGATTAAAGACTCATCCCCAAACATGGCAAGAAGGTGATTTTAAATAGCACCATTTAGATAACTTCACTAAAAATATACTATGAGAAGAGGCAGAAACCACTCAAAGGTAAAAAAAAAAAATGTTCCAAAAGTATGCCTTTGTATAGGAAAAAATCATGCCAGGAAAATAAAATTTCTTTTTTAAGAATAAATTTCTAATTTTATTTGGAAAATAAATGGCATGCTATTATCCTCATTTTAATTTCTTTATATATAAAATGGTGATTAACACAGCTAATCCTTTTTAAAATAGACCATCTTTTCATTATTATTTTACAATTCCATAGGTATAACAGCATCCTGATCACATATATTCTCAAGTCTTCCCTCCTACTTCTAGGAATCCCAGGGCTCCTTTCTTCCTCCCTCCATAGACCCCTGACACGCCCCCTCCTCACCTCACATCTCTTTGGTTTGTGAGTTCCCTACTTAGTCCAGTCACCTGTTGGAATGCTGACTTGAACTTGTAACAAAGCTAATTCTGAGGTTGCCATGAGTGTTGTTTTGTGATGTTCTGCACAACACTTCCTGTGTAGGGATGCTGCCGAATGCAAGTCTTATTGAGCATTTACTGAACACTAGGGACTCCTGACTCTTTTTGGATGTGTCCATTCACCTGGCACTCACAGCAGTCCTCAATCATCTTAGTCCCATGTTATGAGCAAAGAAACTGTAACTCCGAGAGTCTATGTAACTTGCCAACCTTGTGCAAAGAGTGGCTAAGATTCAAACTCAGACAGTCTGACTCCATTGTTCATACCTGGGAACTATTATGGTTATTACTACAACTGCTAGGCTGAGCTGAAATTGCAGCAGTAGGAATTTAAATTTCAACATGAATTTCTTAAATATAAAGGTTATACAAAATAGAGTAGATTTTTTTCAGATATAAAGTTCTTTATAGATGCATGAGCACAGTCTGGGTGTCAGTCAGGATCCTACTCTCCTATGCAGATTTAAACCAATTTGGTCTAAACTCTAATGTGATCCCCATTCAGCTGTCTCTGGAATTTCTCTGAATTCTCAATGACTTTTTTTCTTGTAGGTTTTTCTGCTTTGTCTTGTATCCATCTTCTAGTTTGTGGGCTTGAGTACCATTTTCCTCAAACAAGTCATTAGTTTGGAGGGTGCACTGAAGCTCTGAGAGGATATGTATCACAGGAGTCACATCATGTGCTACTCTACCCACCTCCTGACATCATCACATCATCCTCATTTCACACAAGGACATATGCTCAGCTGCTTGGCAAACATGCACATTTGAAGCATCCATGGAAATGAGGAGCCAGTACTCCAGGCAGAATCCTGTTGATGGATAGGCTCTATCTGGCCGCTATGGGCAAGGAAATTCTATAGTTCTCTTAAGCTCTGCATTTTGTTTATGTTAACAAAAGGTGAAAAAAGGAATCACCAAAACTAATGCAAACAAATTCTCTAGACAAATTCTTCTTGAAATATCAAGAAAGCAAACTTTGAAACAATAAAATTACATTAAGAGCTATAAAAGGTTTTTGGATATTCGTTTGTATAGACTACAGAAAAAGGATGCCTTGCCATCTGACTCTGGTAGTGATAGGATCTTGGCAAGCCCTGGCAGGACACTGGAAAGGCAGAAAAGGTGCCAGGTTGTTTGCTTAGGTGGTTTTTAGGACAAGTCATGACCATTAGCCTGAGGCTAGTAACAGAGCCAATGTCACGGAGGAAACTGGTGGGAAGAGGAGTCTTTTCACTGATTTGTGCTGCGGTGCATACATAAATACACGGCAATAGAGCCAGTTAATACACAGGTTATATGAGCCTTGAGATGCATGGGATTCCTATTTTGAAAAAGTCCATGGTGAAAGAATTCTTAGAAGCTATTCAACAACAACAAGCCCCTTCCTCTTCTCTTCCTCTTCTTCCTCCATTTTCTGGCTGCCATGAGGTAAGTAGCTTGTGCCCATGCTCTTAGAATCATGGACCCATGAACAACAGAGGTAGCCATGATAAAATAAAGCCCCTGAAACTGAGAGCTGAAAGTTATTCTTTTTTTTAAAGTTGTCAATAATAAAAGTAATAGAAGCAGGACAGAAAGCCTTTTGAGAAGGGGGCACTGTACAGAAATCTAAACAGAGGGAGAAAGTAAGCTGGGTGGAACCCTCCAGGAAGAGCACAGCCAAGCCCAGATTGTTGAAACTGGAGACTGTTTTGGAAGCTTCCAGAAGAGCAGGCACCATTGTGGAGAGAGCCAATCCCTATGGAGGACAGTGAAAAATGATGTGAAAAATTAGCTTCTGTTTATGGCAAACTAGGATAATTTTGCCTTTATTTCTTAGGTAAGATCACAGCACTGGAAAGTGATTAACATAGTTCTCACTAGTGTGACCTACATAGGGTAGGAGTTTGGAAAATCCTTCCAAATTCCTCCAGACCCTCTGTCCATCTTGTAGGCCCATCAAAGAGTCACATCATTCGAAAGCACTGAGCCATTTCTCTTCTAATCAGTTTGGTTTCTAAATGTCTCTATTTCATTGTCTCTAGTAGAAGCATCTTTCTTGTCTCTGGAATTAGTTTCCAGCCTTCTGTGTGCTTTCCAGTTTGCTTGTGTGGCCATGGTTCTTTGCTCTAATCACCCATTATTCCTCTGGCTCTGCGTTTTCAAACAGGGCAGTTCTCTATGCACTATAACATAAAGAACTCTTGCAGATTTTTAAGGACGTTTTCCTCTTATGAAAAGTAATAAAAGTATTAATTTCCTTTTCAGATTATTTAAATGGGTCATAAAACAGCCTCATTTACTGAACTTACCTTTTCTTTATGCTTTTACTAACCAAGAGAGGGTTATGGTCTACGTACTAAAGCACTGATACACTCTGGTGGTCTGAAAGGTTTAATGTCTCTTCCTGGAGTGCTTAATTTAAAGCAGAGAGACTGGTTCAACATTATTATTTCATCTTAAGTGCATCTGGAAATGCAGAGAGCGATGCCTTGTTCAACTCTGTCAGAGAAAAAGAAATACATAGTTTTCACACACTACTGAGACCATTCTCTGTTCACTTACCTAAGAAGTAAAGTTCACAATATGGAGGAGGAGACAGGTGGGGGATGATGCCCATCTCTGTGGAGCGTTGGCTTAGGAAGCAGAGAACAGTTGAGATTAGTAAGGCTTAAAGCTTGGGTAGTTTCAGGAATTAATAATAAAAAAAAGAAACTTATCAAGTCACAACTAAAAAAAAAAAAGACCAATGCTAAAACAAAACAATATTTTAAATGTACTATCGATAATATTAAATTCTGCTCAACACTTTTGATTTTGTGTTAGCATTAGCATTAGTCACTTTTCTAGTCCCTATAATAAAACATTCTGATAAAAAAAAAACCTTGGTAGACAGAGTTTATTTTTGTTCACATCTTAAGAGTTGTGTATCAAGGTGCAGACGTATTGGTGGCAGGTTCTCCAGGAGCTGGTGACTTCAGAAGTTAGAGAGCAGGGAGAGAGGGAGGCACAGGTGGCCTCTTCCTTTTCATTTCGTCTGGGAGTTTGTAAGGTGGCCAACTCTAACCTAGAAAAATCCTTACAAACTGTCCAGAGATTTATTTTCAAGATGAGTATATACTCTGCCAAATAAAAAAAAAATCATAACAGCTTTTAATCGCTTTCTCAAATTAAAAATGCTTTATGAGGCTTTTCACAAAGAATTGAAGATATGTCAGTCTTTTCGTTAGCATAGTTTATGCCAACTTATTTTTCATCACTGTTCTGGTGAGTTAGAGTGTAGCTTTGGATACAGCTGCACCTTGCTAGGTTTAATACTGCATCTGGTTCCTACTATGCAATACAGGAGTTCAGATGATTGTGGCAGTCTGTAGTGATATTCATCAACTGGGAAAAATACACATTTTGTTTATTACTCAACTTGCTATACTCAATTTTAGTCAAGTGAGAACATATATGTTAAGCAGACATGTATGAAAATCAGATCATGAATGAGAAATAAAAGGTTTATACATTGATGACTGGAAGAACTTTCTTCAGACTGACATTTGGTTTTATATATTTCACACTTTTCTCTTCCCCATGGATGGGTTTCAAGTACTCAGGCCAGGGGACTGCTAGTCTTGTGTGTGATGAACTAAGAGAAGAAAACATAGATTTCAGTAGGAGTCATCCTGGATGTTATTTCTACACAAATGAGGATAACAATAACTTCATGTGCACAATCTGACCCTGACCCTACTGTACCCAAGCCAAATTCTCCTTGCAATTTCTTCCTGATGTGATATCCCAAAGGCTTATTGCTTCCTTCTTATATACTTTTCCCAGGAAAAAAGTTATATGGGAGGAAGAATCAAAAAGGTGGTTGGTCTTAGCATCTCTGGAGTTAAGATATCTTGTGTTCACAAACTTTAACAAAATGAATAACAGGGCCTTTGATGGGGACCATGCATTTAAATAAGCCACCCAGATGCATACAGACTGTGGCTTTCACACAGGTTCTCCTTCCAGAGGCAGAATATAAAGAACAGGGCTTTATTTCTTTTCTCATTTCGGGTTTTAGTTTTCTTTTTCTATGAGTTGCACAAATCAGTGAGAGACATGTAACAGCTTTTTGTCTTATAGTTTCTGAGCCTAAATCACTACTGAGAAAGGGATGCAGAAAAGAACATTTGACAGTACAGGGAAAGAAAAGTGATTGGCAATTGGGGAACAGTTGAAAAAATTAAAATTATTTTATCTATCACACCATACTTACTATACAATCTCTGTGGAAAAAAATTCTATCATCAGTTGGATAAACACAAGGAAGACTGATCTTAGCCTTCCCATCATTATTTCTTTTTTAAAAATGATTTATTTATTTTTATTTTATGTGTATTGATTTACTGGATTTATGTGTGATGGTGTTAGATCTTCTGGAACTGGAGTTATATACTATTGTAAGCTGCCATGTAGGTGCTGGAAATTGAACCTAGGTCCTCTGGAAGAGCAGTCAGTGCTCTTAACCACTGAACCATCTCTCCAGCCCTCCATCACTATTTCTACTTAGCCATTCAACACTCCTTCCAACAAATGGGAATGCTATCTATTGTGTGTTCTGGAATAAACCAGTAGAACCACGTTACCAACTACATCTGTCCTTCTTAGCTCATTGAAGGTGCTACCAGTTATAATGTTATTAATAAAGAATTACACATTTTTGAGCAAATCAAAAAGATTAGAGCAACCTTTTACTGTAGTGCAGTAGGTAAAGTACTCACTCTTACACACATACACACACTGAGGGGTAGAGAGGGGTCTTATCAGGTCCTGGGTCTTTGCATTGTCATACATAGAGCTTGGTTCCGTCTTCCAGGATCACCTGTTTGGCTACTTTCTCTATTTTTTCTTCTATTCTATTCAAGTTTGTCTCAGGAATATATTCATAATTGATTTTATTTTAGTAAGATGTTAGTACCTGCCAAAAAGGTGTTTAGCTTTGTTGCTTGTTAGCATATGGTTGAACCTTTGGGAAGCATAACATCAATCCAGTCTCCTGAAATAGTACAATCCATTTTTGAAAGAAGAGCAGCTATCAAGTTATATTGTTGCCATTTCAGAAATTCAGCGATAGTTATACAATAAGTAAATAAGCCATTTTCCACAGGGAGAGCCTTCTGGCAGGACAGAAAAGTCCAGACACATAGCCTGTAATAACATATAAGTACTACAGTGTGTGATACTTACTCTGTTGCTGGAATTCTTGGCCAGAGTATGAGCCTGTGAGGCAGACAGGGCTCATCTTTGCTGCTCTGGTATTCCATAGGAAAATTTGACAAATTCTTTCTCTTTCATATTTTTGGTTTGACAATTAAATTGTTTAATTAGAAGCTTGTGTCATTGCAAAGATTATTATTTTTGTACATTTAATTTGAAATTTCAAAGGGAAGTGTCTTTTCATTTTTAAATAAATCTATAACAATATTATGCCTATTGCCATTTTTTAAAAAGGGATGAGTATTTCTTAAACAGCTAAATGACTTTACTAATTTTATTTGCATATGTATTGTGTTTCCCTTCAGCTTATATCTTAGAATTTAATAGAAATGATTGATGTTTTCTTTGGTTATCTGAGTTTTGATTTCCTTTTCAAATACCTGTGCAATAATAAAAGAATTAGATCTATTGATTCATTTTATAATCTCTATACTCAAGTTTTATGTTTAAATAAAATTTCTTTAGTACAATTTTAGATCATGTCAGTAGTTGAAAGAAAATTTTTTGTATCTCTTGAGTTTGAAGATATACACAATTCTTTTGTGTTATATTTAGAATTTTTCTTCACATACAAATGATTAGAACATAAATTTTAACTATTATTGTCAAATATCAAATGTTAAAATGCCTTGGGGAAGCACTTTTAGTGTAAGCCTTTGTGTGATTATTTGGGAATAAATGGCTGCAGGACAGAGAAACTTCTGACTACAGGCAATTGCTGTTTTTTTAGAAAAATAAAAGTATATGGAAGTCTAGAAATTATTTTATTTTGAAACTGTGTTTCATAATCTTTGGAAAGGTCTTGAATGCTTGAGAGGAAGCATAACTGAAGATACAGCTTGATGAAGTTGTTAAGACAGTCCATAGACATTCTCACAGGTATAGTAAGAGATAAGAACACAGTTACAGATGAGAGATAATAGGAAGGCACAGAGAGACCTCTGAGACTCTGGTCCCGGTAGGATCATGTTGAGAGAGGTTTTTTGGTATGTTTTAATCATTGGGAATCCTGACTTAAAAATATTTTAACTACTCTGTAAACTTTATTTCCATTTCCAAATAGTCTTTGTTTTGAAGAATAAGATGATTTTAAGCAGTTATATAAACTTATCAGAAATAACATGTTATTTGCCAACCTCAGTTACTTCTACTTTATGCTTCATGAGAGACTCTGATTATGACATGTCACTGACAAGAGAAAGAAAGTGGTGGGATGCCTCAGATAAAAGGTGTTGAGTTATTTTTATATTGTCAAATGTCAGGCCTGTAACATTACTCCTGACATTTCTCACTATTCACTTCAAAATGTCAAATAATTTGATTTTTTTTTAGGAAGTAAATCCTACTATCAAAAAGCCTGCATTTTTATCAATATTTCAGCAAAAGCTGATTATAAACTAATTTGTTTTTCAGTTATCTAGCTTGAGGTGCTATATAGTTTTAATCCAAAACAACAACAACAAAACCTTTCTTTTCAAACTCCCTACAGCAAAGGTTTGGGAAGATTATGAAAAAGTTGTCATTGGAGAACACCAATACCCAGAACTTCTCTCCACTGTCTTACCTGGGTTTTAGTTAAATGTGAAATCTTTTGTATTTTGATGAGGCAGTAGTCTTACCTAAGCAAGACTGGTGTAGTCAGGGGCTTGGCAAAGCCCCAGCATTGGAAAAAAACAGAGAGGAGGAACCATGGAAAGAAGGGGATGGGGAAGAGGAATAGATGCCAAGGGTCCAAGAGAAATGGAGGGAGCTGTGTGACTGGGGATAGGGCTCTGCTCCTCAGAGGGCATGCTGATTCTATCGTTACCTATGTCTACTTAGGGAACTTTCCAAAACACAAGGCTGTTCTGTGGGTCTGGCTTTCAGAATTTACGCAACCAATTGTTTGGGGAGCAGGCTGGAAAATTCACAAGTGAACTGAATTTTTTAAGAGTTTGATCAAAAGATCAAAGGTTTTGGTGTACAAGGGCTAATTTTCAGAGAGCCTTCCAAATCATGACAATTTTCCTCCTTGTTATAACAGTCAAGACATACAAAAATAGTAATTTGAGGCACTTAGCAACAGCTTTCTTTTTGGTTCAGAATGTTCCATGAGTATCAGCACCCTCCAAATCCATGAAAACGAAGTCAGCAACTGAGATGACTGTGTCCCAGGCAATGGAGATATGTGGTAAATGAGTTGTGTTGTCAGAAAACTGTTGCTGAGTTTATTGTGACTATTGCTTTTTAAGCTGACAAGTCACACAGTGGTGTGGAAAAAGGAGGCCTTGCAAGAACATGGAGACAGTGAAGATGGTGGAAAGGACATCTCAGCAGCATTCAGAGCATTCCCAACACACTTATTAAACCAGAAATTAGAACTCAGACCCAAACAACAAAACCACATCAGGAAACTGTGATTAAAAAACAAGTTACTACAGTCCATTGCTGCTGAAGATACAGCCTGATGAGCAACAGCAGCTCCTTTATGCTTTAATTTGTTTAATTAACAGAAGGCAATACAGAAAATTTAAGTAGTGATTAGCCATCTTTAATAGTCAGAGGGCTCTTCATACTTACTTTGATATTAAGTCTGGAAGCAAATACCAAATTTTTCCACTATTTTATAAGTCAGTCTTCTGACTGCAGGGAGTAATTCAGGCTAAGAACTGTAAAAAATCATCCTCTACTGTACCAAGGCTTGCAGGGTCATTGTTACTGCAGTTTGTATCAGGCTTCACAACTGTGCCTGAGACTTATTAACCCACCAAGGCCAAGAGTTGATATGTATTTTGATTGTAGTTAAACTTACCTTGATTTAAAGAAACATTTGCTATTTTCTGACTTCTTTCTATTCCTTGAATTTTATTAGTTACTTTTCTAGTGCTGTGATGAAACACCGCAATCAAGGCATCTTCTTAGAAAGTGCTCAGTTGCCAGAGGGTTAGAGTACATGATGGTAGAGCAGAGGCCTCCCAGCAGGGATAGCCAAAAGCTCACACCTCAACAACACAAAAAGGCCTCAAAGAGCACGCTGTGAAGGGAACAAGTCTTTTGAAACCTCAAAGGCCACCACCAGTGACATACTTCCTCCAGTAAGGCCACACCCCTTAATTCTTCCCAAATTGCTATCAACTAGGGACTAGTATCCAAATGCCTGAGCCTTACAGGGGAATATCTCATTTAAGCAACCGCAGAAATCTTTGCATTAGATAATATACTCAAAATTATTCAATCACATTGATTACCTATGGAGATCTATTTCAATACTCTGAATATTTGTAAACAGAATCTCCCTTAAAACAGGACTTTTAGGTCAATAAAGATAAGTGAGCCCAGGAGTTACTGTTTTGAGCTTCATCTATCTATCATTCAATTATCCACACAACTGCTAAGCCCTAGTTTTCTCCTGTGCCTTCTGGGTAAAGTCATCTTCATCCAAATTGGTGAGAACAGAAATCAAAATTATCTGCATAGAAATTCATCTGGTACAACTCAGATCCTTCCCACCATAATTTAAGAAGCACCAAGCATATTCTGAGGATGATTGACCAATCACAGTGGAAGGATTTGGATAACAATAGAGCAAAGTAGGAAAAGCCTAGGTAATTGTCTTCATCTATGTCACTGTAAAGAACAACATGATGATTGACTCACCCTGCAATTAAATTAAGATGGTTTCTCCAGAAGAAAGGAACATTCAGACATAGTAAATTTACAAGGGAGGCTTCCAAAAATAACATGTGTTTCTCCTCACTCCACTCATAATTTCAATTAGGAATACACTGATTAACCCCAGAACACAGCTTTTTTTAGGGAGAGACTCTTAACTTCTATTATCCTAATTTCATGAACTCAGAGGAAAAGGGAGACACTTATAACTCATTATAGCAAATTATGCAAAGCTAAACCTCTGACAGACTGTGTCTATAAAAAGATATGAGACTGGATTTTAATTTCCTCTGGAAGAATGGGAAGGAACTCTGAATTCAGAAAATGTTTGAATGGACTGACTGCTTCATGACTGCCTTGTCCACTCAAGTAAGAGGAAATGCTACATAGCTGGCTGAGTTTTGTCAGCACGGGAAGGAAGTCATTACAGAAGGCTGCAAAAACAGTGGCCACAGTTCATCAGAGAACATGCATATGAGTGTGATATTACATCAGGGTGGTGCACACTTAATGAAATGGGATGAATAAGAACACAAGCTGTATCCTAGTGCATATCCATCTTGAATCTATTCATTCTTACTCAGTTTCTACCAGCTGTGGCCAAATCACCCCCCTGACATCTGTAGTTTTCCTTCTGTACCCTGTTCAATCTACAAAAGGCTGCTGGGGTGAGTTTTTAAAAGCAGACTATATTTCTTTCCCCACTGAACCTAAAATTCATCAAAACTCTCATTGTACTTTGGACAAAATATATAGTCGTTTTTTTATTAGCTCATCTTGAATCCCCTTTCTCCAGAACATTGACCCTCTTTTTGTTCCTATAAAATTAATAATAATAATTATTATTATTATTATACACCTTCTTCTACACTTCTTTCTACCTTCCCCCTTATTTACGTCTTCATCTACCTCTCCCTTTCTCTCTGTGTGTCTTTCATTTAAAATGATGCACGTGGAAACAAGAATTCATGATCATGGAGTCCCTTGCATCTTTGGAGATAGTCTCTCCATTTTTGACTTTGTAAAGCAAAACCAGTAGGCACTTACTTGCAGAAAACCTGTATTAACTTAGAAATATGTTATGTTATTTGCAACTAGAAGAATTTCTAGGTGATGTTGGTGAGTGTGTGTGTGTGTGGGTGCACTTGCATGCACATAACATGCGGTTAGACCAAAAGAGCATTTAAAGATGATAGCAGTAGGCTATAAACTTTTTCAAGAGAAAGATAGTTGTTAAGTATAACCTGGATACTTACCAAATGAAGGCCAAGACAAACTGCCAATTTATTTAAGGTTACATATTAAATATAGTAGAAATTTAGATCTTTAATTGCATCAGATCTAATTGCAGAGTATCATTTTTGGTTGAACATTATTTTGGAAAAGAATAATGTATGTACTTATCCAAGCCAAGTGTAAGAAGAAATATGCTTTTAATTTTGAAAGTTAACTTCACTTTCTTTCCTCTTGTAAAGACTAAATATATTCTGTTTATATTGTTGGATATTTTGAGTAAAATATACACAGCATTTACAAAGAGCTACACTTAAATATGTTTAACAAAGTTCAAGTTTGTTTAAGTGTAGCTCTTTATAAAGAGTCTTGCATGGTGGAACACGTCTGTAGGGCTAGAATTTGAAAGGCTGAGGAATGGATGGGAAGAGAAAACTGGGGAAGGTGTGGGAACAGGAAAGGGAGGGGAAATAGTGGTGGGTATGTTAAAAAAATTAAATAAAAAATTTAATAAAGAGAAAAAGTAAAGAAATACTTGAGGACCTACATGATTGTATTTTTGATGTACTGAAGAAAAATGGGGAAGTATTTACTCCACACTCTAAAATAAAATGTTATAGCTTTCATTAACTGCCAGGAGACCCTCATAGAGGTAGAGAAAAATTGTGGAACCCTCTCTTAGTCATGATAAAATGGCCATTGACCCAATCTTATATAGTTGCCTTTTCTTTGTACTTTTAAAATAGTTATTAGTCTCTGCATTACCCACTACCAGCTGCAAGAGGTGACTTCTTTCACAAATGCTGAGAGGAGTAAAAATTGGTAATTCTAAATATGAATATTTAAAGGGCATATTAACAAAACATCAATAGGTTTTCTCCTTGGGCTTATAATTCCCAAACTTGGGTTTTTGACCCCAGCAAGGATAACTCTGAGGATCAAGTTTTTAATCCAATCAAGAGAGACATGGCTATTCTCATAAACATTCATGCCAGTATTGCACCAGTACAGAGACCTTGTCTATCATGTTGGTGTTGTAGGACACAGAGTCCAGGGTCAAGTAAGACCACTGACATCTTTTGTCTCCCAGCACCTATAAAAGGTAGCCCTGAGGGAGAAGAGTGAGTTTCCCTCCTCTCTCTCACACACACATACACACAAGTGTTTGGTGTCTTTAACAACGCCATGTACTTAGGGTGTTCAAACAAGAGCACTGGTGATGGCCTCCTTTGTTTGGGGTGCCTTTCTGGCCTCCCTGACCAGTATGTCCTAGGAAGACAACAAGTACTTGGTACAGAGAGTCCCATTTGATACACCTATTACTGGGAGCAGCATTATTTACCCACGTGGTATACTTCTCTTCAATGTTTTAAATTTTTATTTTCTATTAACTTGTAAGACAGTGGGATTGCATGAGATTTCTTTATACATTCTTCCCTTTGGAAAACCACTCACTCACTCCTCCTCCTCTTTTCCTCCCCAGTCCCCAGCTGAACATCTAGCACACATTATTCAATGACCCATACTTAGATAGCACTTATGTTATAATATCCTATTATTGTATTTTTTTTACTTGGGTTGCAATATAATAAGTTCTGGTGTAGCTTCTTCACGAACATCTCATTTTTGTTGATCTTTCAGCAGCCTTCTTTCTGCTCCATCCATGCATCACATATTTGAAATACTCTGCCCATGGTCTAATTTCACATGAGCTATATTCTACTACTTATTCTCTCTTTATGCATCTTCTCATTAAAGGTCCATTTCTGACTTATTGGCCTCTACAGGTCATCTTTCTTACACATACAATGCAATAGCTTTGAAGCTGTGATTCACATTCTCATTTACACAGGTGCCAGTTGATAGGCATCTAAGCTGATCTTATATTCCAGATAGTGTCAATAAAGTAGTGATGACCATGATGGACAGGTTATCATGAGTATCATGGTAAATCCTCGGGTTTGTGCCGAAGAGTTACTGTATATCAAATTTCTTTCATTAAACCCTTTCTCCTGGTAGGATGCTCCTTCAAACACAGGATATTAATAGAGACAAAGGGAATGGGATGCTCCAAGTAGTTTCTCAACCTACCCAATGTTGTAGCCCTTTGTTAATGTTTCTCATATTGTAGTGTTCCACAGCCATAAATTTGTTCTTGTTCTACATTATAAATGTGATTTTGCTACTTTAATAGTCATAATGTAAATATATGATATGCAGGATATCTTATATGTGACCCCAATGGGATCCTGACACAAGAGTTGAATGCCAAGGCTCTGAAGGAAGGTAAAATATTCCATCCTGGAGAGAATCTCCAGAAGCTCAGAAATAGACAACTTAGTAGCTCTAAGAAGTCATAGTAACTAGCAAGACTGACTAGTGTCTTCCTGCCTCAAGTATATATAACCAGAAAGGATCAATGACACTATCAGATAAACTGACCGATACAGAAGATGCTTAGATCACCCATGAGGCAGACATCAGGGAGACTGCCTGGACCATACAAATCCAGACAAGCTGCCTGGAGGAGGCAGTGAGTAGCTTTTAAAAAGGACCCTTCTAACCTCTCTTGAGCTGTCTGCCAGCTGTGCAGTGATCCCAAGGTTTCCAGATTCTTTAGCCACCACCCTACAGGGCGATGCAGCTCTCATCAGGTCCTTTGAGCTTCTATAATAACTCCTTACCCATACTTTAGAAGGTCAGACTAATGCAACTCATGGGTCCACTTAGCTTTACAGATGACTCAGTGGTTAAGTGCAGTGTCTTCTCTGCCAGAAATCTCACTTTGAAATCCCAGCACCCTCACATGGGCACTAAATGTGTAACCTCAATTCCAGTGCATCCAATGCCCTCTTCTGTCCTTTGATATCCCTAGGAACACGTATGGTGCACAGACATCCATGCAGCAAAAACACCCCTGAAACACCCCTGAAACAAAAACAAACAGAATCTTATTAGTTCACAGACAGAGATTATATCTTATTTTTACTTTTTAGATTTATGATTTTGAATTATTATATAATTAGAATATTTATCCTTTCAGTTTCCTCTGTACAAATTCTCCTACATGTCATCCATGCTTGCACTCAAATTCATGGCATCTTTTCCATTAATTTTTATTGTATGCATACATGTATATGTGTATAAGATCATAAATAAGATTCTATTTTATATAATGTCTAAAGAAGAAAGGCTGAGTGAGATGAGAATATCACTTGAATTCAGAAGTCTGAAACCAGCCTGAGCAACATAAGTAAGATCTCATTTCAAAAACTTAAAAATATATATACATAAGAAAAATGGTTAAACTAAAACTGATGCTTCCAATTAAAATGTTTTTTTTTGTCAGGTACTATTTAAAATACATTATGTTATATAAAATTTAGTCTTATAAATTTAAAATAATGCTACTACTTAAAGCTACTGAGTAGCTTTAAGAATTCCAAACTGCAGAGTTTTTCAAACACAGCAATCTTAAGTATAAAGACAAAGCTGCCGGCACCATGCTTTCTAACTTTAGAGTATGCTACAAGACTCTGACAACCAAAATAAGTTATTGTGTTGCCACAAGACTAGAAAAAAAGACCAAGACAATATGAATAAATAGCCCAGAAATTAAAACACCTACAACTAATTGACATTAGATTAAGATGCCAAGAATACAGGAGAAATACTGAGTCTCTTTGTAAAATCTGTTAAGAAAAGCAGATACCAATGTGAAGAAGAAAATTTCATCTCCTTCCACATACTAAACTCAACACCAATTGTGTTAAATACTGAAGTAGAAGGCTTAAAACTACAGACTTAATGGGAGATATGAGAGGAAAGTACTAGACCACTATTTTGGACAATTTCTTCCTCCTTTTCTGCCTGATGCTCAGATGAGATTTGGAGTCAATCTGTGTATCTGCTGTGGTTTGAACGAGATATGCCTTCCCAGGCTGTGTTTGAAAACTTGGTCTGCCCATACTAGAACTGTTTGGGAAGGTTACAGAATCTTTAGGAGGCAAAGCCCTGGTGGAGGAGCTGTGTTACTGGGCCAGGCCTTGAAGTTTCATAGTCCAGCCCTGATTCTTGTCCACTCACTCCCATTCTCTCTGTATGTGCCTGTCTCTCTGTGTGTGTCTGTCTCCCTGTATCTGTATCTGTCTCTCTCCTTCCCCCCTCTCTCCTCCGTTCCTTCTTTCCCATCTCCTGATTATAAATACAATGTTGCCAGATAGCCTTCTGATCCTGCGCTTCTGCTTTTCCCAACATGAGGAATTATACTCCTCAAACTTTTTGCTTAGACATTCAAGGATATTTAATACTGAATAGATAATACAAATTATTGAGGAATTAACATTTCATACATGGTGGTGGCATAATAGGGCTTATAAACTCTATAAGTGAAATATTATGATGTCCATGATTTACTTCAGGGTAGTTTAGTATGGGGGAGTTCATGGTAGGGACATAAACAAAACCTTGGTTCCAACTTGATCCTTATTGAAGCTGGATGATGTCACATAGCAACTTACCATACCATTCACACTAATTGTACTTATGTATGCAATTTTCTATGAGGTTAAAAAATTTAATGGAAGGCTATTTAAATGGAGCAAGAGGATATACCCATTCTAACTAAAGAATTTCAAATAAAAGTAATTATGAAGATTGCTTTTAAACTTAATATTTTGGAACGGAAATAGAAACACAATGTTAAAAAAAAAGGGTCTCATATTCCAGCCTAGGTCCACTATACAACTACAGGATAGAGATCTATCTTTGGAAGGCTTGATGTTTATTTACTTCAGAGTCTTGCCTGGCATCTAGAAACTGACCATGCTTAATGACATAGTGATTACATAGAATAGCTTCACATCTATCCCACACTCCATGTCAGTAATGACATCCTAGCAAGTGGTTGAACAATCCATATCTAGCTTGAAGTGCCACTTTTTCTAATTTGTCTACATATCAATATCTAATCATTCTGTATCTATTATTGCCAAGAATAAAAATGATGATTGTTAAGACGCTAATCTCATCTGTAAAAACTGAATGCATGTGAAAATGAAGAGGGAAGTAGTTATAATTAATACAAATATTCAGGGAAGATGTGTTAGCTAAAGGACATTAGATAGAATTACTCTTTTAGCCTATAAATATTTTATAGAAATTTAAGATTAACAGAGATGCCATTATTATTCTGGTTAGTGCAGAACATTAAAGAGATTTTAAGAGTTTTATTTAAATCCACTTAAGCCCTGAGTCTTTCAAGGAAACTCTATTTAGGAATTATTTGCATCTTTAAAAAACTACAAAACCTTTCTCCCTATTATTGCAAATAGCTTTCTTTTATCCTGATTGCTGTACCTCTTTTAAAATTTCTGGTTACAATTTACCCCAACTCCTCCCAGTCTTTCCTCTCTCTCTCCACATCCGGATCCACCTCCTTCTGTGTCTTAGAAACAAACAAGCTTCTAAGGGATAATAATAAAATATAATAAGATAAAACAAAAGCTAATACTCCAAAATAAGACAAATCAAACATAAGGAAAAGAGCACAAATAGGCCTTTCCTTCCTTAAGTATCTTCTTGTGAGAAAAGCAACTGAGGCAGCATCCACCAGGGAAGGACAGAAGAAGAAATTATATATTCATAATAGAGCGCTGTCTAGGGCATATAAAAGAACTAAATGCTGTCACTTGTGACAATATGAATGAACATGTTAGAAACAGCATATTAAATGAAGTAAACCAGACAGATAAAGCCAATATTATATAATCTTATTCATATATTGGATAAAAATCATTGATTTTCATAGAAGCAGAGAATGATATGGTAGATACCAAGGGATGGAGGGGGACATTGATGACATGGTACATACCAAAGGATGGAGGGGGACATTGATGAAAGGACACAAAATCCAGTGAGGTGGAAGAAAGAGCTCAAGAGATCCATTTTAAAACCTAGTAACTACTCATGAAAAATTATATGATGGAAGAAAGAAACAGTGTGACATAAAATGTTAGAATTAGTTAGATAATTATTTCATCATGATATATACTTTACTTTTTAAAGGTTTATTATATGTGTATAGTTGTTTTGTCTGCTTGTATATCAGTGCTCCATGTGCACACCTGGTACTTGTGGAGGCCAGAAGGTGTGAGAACTCTAAGAATCAGAGTTACAGATGGTTGAAAGCCAACATGTAGGTGCTGAAATCCTAACTCTGGAGGAACAAGGCCTTCATCCCCACCATTATGCATATGCATTTTAAAACATTATGTCATTTGTGATAAGTACAATTTTATATGGAATCTAAACAAAACTAAATAATTATAGATAATTAAATAATAGTTTGCATAATAACAAATAGTATTTATTAGTGTACTATGTTACAGGTGTTACTTTAAAACTTTCACTAATTTTAAATGACTTTTGCTGAGGGATTATGTTCTTGTACATTGTAAATATTTATCACTCCTATAGCCCAAAGTTTCTGTCCCAGCCCAGCCAGCAGTCTGGACAAAGCTCTCCTACCCACTGTTACACAGCTGCTTATAAAATAATTACTCAGAGGCTTATATTAATTGCAAACTGTTCAGCCTATGGCTCAGGCTCATTAACAACTAGCTCTTACAACTTAACCCATTTCTATTAACCTATTGTATTGCCATTTGGCTTTTAACGTTACCTGTACTTTTATATCTTGTTTTTTGGGTGGCTGAATTACATCTCTCTTGACTCCTTTCTCTTTCTCCTTTCTCTATGTTTGGAATTCCTACCTGTCTCTTGGGTACTTTGCTATAGGCCAAAACAATTCCTTTATTATCCAATGGTAGTTCACAATGTACAGAAAACATCCAACATCACACTCCTATTGCCTTAATAAAATGCTGATTGGCCTGAGGCCGACAGGAAGTATGGGCAGGGCAACCAGACTAAGAAAACAGTGGGAAGAGGAAGAGCAGAGGAACAGACACCAGCAGATGCAGAGGAAAGAAGATGAGAATGCTGATCTGAGAAAAGGTACTAAGTCACGTGGGCTAAGCAAGATAAGAATCCTGGGTTAGTTTAAGTGTAAGAGTGAGCAAGTAAGTACTAGCAAGTACTAGTATGAGGTACCTAACTACCCTTTTCCTAAATTTCCTATTCTTCTTTATTTGAAGGCATTCCCCTCCATGATCTTTGACATACATGAAGTTACTTACAAGTCTTTCCATATTTCTCCCAGAAAGGAGACAAATTAGGAGAGGCATTCAGTTCTTCTACAACAGAATGAAACTTTCTCTAAAGAATGTCCCAAACCAAATTTATTAGCTGTTTTAAGAATAAAGCATCAGTTAATCTGCAAGGACAATTTAAATGATCGTTGTATTGACCACAATCTCCATGCAAAATGACAGTTTGAGTGTCACATTTTCTATCTACTTCAGGGCCTAGTTTTCAAAGACAATCATACCTTAATTTATTTGGAGGGAGAACATTTTTGTATCCATAATTAAGGTGGAGACATATGGCTAAGGATGGGTACTACTGTTCTCGGCTTTGTGAGTGGATTACTGGTCTTACAGGGAGAAGGATAGAGCATCCTGTTTGTAGCATTGCTACAACCAGCTATGAAGTGAGAAAAACACATCCCACAAGGATCTCATGGAAAAAAGAAATATGAGAATTCAGTATGGAAGGGAAGCAGGAGATCCAGAGAAAAGTCAGGAAGCTGAGATCTGGGCAGTGGAAGTGGTATCCCAGAGCGTTGAAAAGTCTGACTCACTCCATCTCTTGTTTGTAAAAACCACAGTTTTAAGAAGTTTCCCAGAACTTACTCTGCTTGGATGCTCCCTAGGCATCAAGGAAATAAACAATTAAGCCTAGTTCTGGCCACATCCTTTGTCTCCTGGCATCTGCATCATCTCTCCATCCTCCACATTTTTCGTAGTATTTCTGAAGTTAATTACTCGTTCTCTCTTTGCATCCATTCATCTCTATATATTCAGCTCTTACTCTAGCCAACGTGTATTGTGGACCCCAACACCCTAGAAGCTACTTACTCAGTTTTGGGGAGACAATGAGAAGGCTCCTAATGTGACAGCCCCAGCTTGTTTGCCACGATTATGTTTTTCTGTTCTCATTCTCTTCCAAGCATTCCTTTGTGTATTTCACAATGAATTTGACTGACACGAGTTCCCCAGCCTGCCTCTCAAACTTCCTTTTACTCATTAATGTGCCACAAATTGGCTCCTACCCCAACTGCTTACTGAGTATGGTCCCATAAGCTTCTACTTACTCAAATTAGGACTCAGAGTCTCCCACCTTTTGTCAAACAAGGAGCTCTGTCCATATCTTTCTTCCACTTCTCAAACCTGATTACATGTCTTCCTCTATTTTTTTTTCTCATCTTTCCCAGAAGTTCCTCTCTTTCTATCTCTGCTTACATTGAGACACTGTTGAGGACTGGCTCTGGCTTTTTGATCTCCTCTTCTCCATTTCATTTTTCTCTTATGGGCTAAATTGTGAACCATTCCACCTCATGCACCAGGAAGATGTGAAGACCTAATTTGCAGTACCTTAGCATGTAACCTCATTTGGAAATACTGTTGTGGCAGACATAGTTATTTAAGTGAGCATAAACTCATACCAAATCAGCGTGGGCCTAAATCAAATGCTGCTGATGTCCATGAAATTTAAGAATTATTTAAATGTAGACAGCCCTGTAGGAGATACAGCAGAGATCAGAGCCAAGATTTCAGAAGGGAATCGTGAGATTCCAGAAGGTGCCACTTTGTTTTGGCATTCATAGAAAACTAAAACCTCCGAAAGCCCCTCTTGTCCATTCCTTTATCTCCTGTGATTTCTTTGCTTCATTTTGTCCCTCTCTCCTTTCCTTGATTCCTCTTCCCCCTCTCTAGTCTTTCTTTTGTGTTTCATGTATAGCATCAAGTCCAATGTGTAAGTGGACATTTCCCGTCCCAACTGTCTGGTCCCAATTAACTGACTCAGAGTTTGAATATGAATTATAAATGCCCATTCGATAGCTCAGGCTTGTTGCTAGCTCTTACACTTAAACTAACCTATTTTTTTTTGTTTATACACTGGGGCATGTAGGCTTGTTACCCCAGCTTTTATATTTTCTCAATGGCTGGGAATCTCTTGCAATTCCCCTGACTCTGCTATTTCTCCTCCCATCATTCTCTCTATGTCAGGCTGTCTCACCCAATCTCTTCTTGCTCTGCTATCAGCCAAGCGGTTTTTCGTTAACAATGAGCATGATCAGCATTTCCCCTTTTTCATAATTAAAAAGGAAAATTTTAACCTTGATGTAGTAAAATTATATATAACAAAATAGTAATTAAGTAAAAATTACAGTAACAATAGCTAATCTATTTGTAGTTGGCAAAATTAAAGAAACTATTTTATTATCTATCACATCTTTGTGAGCCCAAAGTTATCTAATTTATCTTTTATCATAACTGAGGAAAAACTATAGCTATCTGGTCTTCAGCATTATCAAAGACCCCAGGATGTTACCTAATGACAGGGACATTTCATTAACTGGACAGTCATTCATACTTCTTCTGTAACTTTGGGGCATCCATCTTTGGCCCAAAGGCCTATAATCTGACAGACATTTTTCAGAAGAAAAAATTTTGAAGGACTGTCCTACTTTGTCTCGACAAAGTTTGGCAGTCACCTTTCTTGTGTCCTGCTGGTTCAATTTGAACAATATATATTGTCAGCAATTGAAGAAAGGGAGGTTTTTTTTGTCCACATGGCTAACTTTTACCACAAAGAAAGCAAATTATATATAAAGTTTTTTAGATGCCCAACATCTTTTTTAGAAGTAGATTAGGGCCACCATGAGTAAGTCAAGGAAAGTTTAAGTTATTAAAACATTTAAATGCCATATCCTGTAGGTCTTTGAAGTGTCTGAAGATTACCTATTCTTCTGATATATATATATATATATATATATATATGTACCTAGAATATCTAATTAACGTGAATATAAGTTTGACTATTATTGATTACTATGAATCTGTACTTCTTAATTATACATTGTACTTTTAAATAAGCTGCATGAACGTAATACCTTAACCAAGAGTAGAAATTCACATACAGTATAACAAAATTAACTTTAAATTTGTATCAATAAACCAAAATCCATGCCAATGTAAAATATTTAAGACTAGGAGTTATTACGGTAAATAACCCGACGTGAGATATATATTAAGAAATATTTATTATCTAAAAGTCACTTACAGAAAAAGGGGTTGTTCAGGGAGAGAAAAGGGTATGGAAGTAGCGCTCAGGAGGGTTTCCAACCGACCCTTCCTAACCAAGCCACAGGTCCAGGAACCATGCAAGAACCGGTCGGCTTCCTCTTCTGCCTTCCCTCATCTGGGGGTTTTACTTCCGAAGCTCTTTCCAGTTGACCACGCCCGCTCGGCTCCAGCAATCAGTTTACCGGTGTAGCTTCTGATTTCCGGCTACAAGGAGTTGCTTTTTTAGTTTAAATGTAGATTAAACAATCTAACTTTTTATCTTATTTCTGTATCATTTCTTCTTTCCTTTAGAAAGAAATTTCTGAATTTAACTTCTTTGATTAGACTTTGTTTTTAGTAAAAACCAAAACAATTACCAATAACAATTTGTGACTAAACTTCCTTAAATGATACTAAATATCTATAACTCATTATTGAGGAATGTGGGCATAGTTTTCTAGACTACTTCCTGTTCCTTGCTTATAATCTTTCAGGGTCCCTGAGAAAATTTAGGATAATTGTTAAGTCTTGACTGGATTATTCTGTGAAGCTGGATCATCTTAGTCAGTAGCCTTGAAGCTGTTTTGAATATTGGATCATCTGGGCAATATTTATTGGTGTCTGATTCCCTTGATTGAAAATATATAAACTTTTAAAGGTAATATACATACATGATTGTATTAAAAATATAGATTGTGCATTTTACATAAGACAACCAAAGATCATTTTTTGTTTTTTGTTTGAGCAGGTAAAATATACATCACCTGTCCTGTAGTTCTTTTTAGGTTATTTCTTTATGTCTGTAGAGATGATTTCAGGGTTCTGCCCCAACCAAACATGATTTTTTTTAATCTGAATAAATCCATAGCCTCTTATTTCCTGTGGGAATAAAAGCATAGCTTCTTCCCCAAAGTAAAGTATCTTTTGACTTACATTTTGAAGTCAAGAAATCTTTAAAATATATAGATTTGTTCAATTTAGTAGATTTTTATAATGTCTTTTTAGTAGTTATCATTTGCTCATAAACAATTAAAAAATCTAAAGATAACACAATAACATATAGGATCCAGCTTCTATGTGTATTTCCCATCTTCACATGGCTTATTATATTTTTTTACTCTGTTTCTTTTAAAAAGACTTTACTATTTTAAATCTATATTTTTAAATCTAAGGCTGTACATATTCTTCTTCTTTTCTCTCCCAAGCCTACATACATTTTGAAACACACTGTGACTCATTTGGGGGCTATTTTTGTCTGAATCTGTTTTTGTTGTGTATCTCTAACCCTTTCTATCTGCATAAACAAAACTCCTAACCCCATCACGTAGCTGTAGCATGTTAGCAGAGCTCTCAAGGCTGTGACTGGAAGAAGCCTCTCTGTACTGTAGCCTGTGGAAGCTTCCTTAGCTCAAGACTGTACACTAATGTTTCTCTGCATCGCAGCCCACATGAGAGACCCAAACTAGGAAGCTATTCTTGGCTCCCTTTATGTGTGTCTAACCTACCCGCCCCTTTTAATCTTAATGTGGATGTACTCCTGCAACCCTGGGTGCCATATATAGGTGGTGTTTTTTTGGCCTGACTGCCCACTCCTGGTCTTGGTAGCTGCTTACAATTTATCACACAAAGACTTAATGTTATTTATAAATGCTCTGCTGATAAATCAGGCTTGTTACTAGCGAACTCTTACACTTAAATTAATTCATATTTCTATTTATGTATTGCCACATAGCTCATGGCTTGTTATCTATTTTTTTTTCTTTTTACAAATCCTGCTTGCTTGGCAGCTTGTTGCCATCTTTCATGATTCTCCTGACTTCATCCTTCATCCTCTCATCATTCTCTATGAGTCAGGCTGTCTCACCCAATCTCTTCTTGCCCTGATACCAGCCAATAGGTTTTTTTTTTTTCTTTACTTAATAATGAGCACAATCCACAGCACCAATGGCTTCTTTTGTTATGAATATCCTGGTCACTGTCAAATGTCCTACATTATGGTACCAAACTTTCCATCTCTGTGTGCTAAAGGCAGTGGAAATGCAACATATAGAATATATAACCTTTCTCTTTTAGTATTCTATAGTATGTTATATTATCCACTACTGGCAGCCATTACATTTTTTTTATCCTTATTGCAACTTTTTTTTAAAAAAAAACTTTATTTATTTATTTATTTGCCTTGGTGTTTGCCTGGAACTGGAACTACAGACAGTTGTTAGCTGCCATGTGGGTGCTGGGAATCAAACCCAGGTCCTCTGGAAGAGCAGACGGTGCTCTTAACCGCTGAGCCATCTCTCCAGCCCCCCTTATTGCAATTTGACATTATAAGTTCTCCCACTAGGACCTGAGGATCTATACCTATCCTTTGTTCTGGTGAGCCTCTGTGACTACCATTACAAATGAAGTGATTGAGGCTGGAAATTACTATGCATTTTCCATATCAAGGTCATAAAAATATCATTCACTCCTACCTGATCCCTTTGAAAGAGTTGCTATTGAATTCAATCTAATATGATACCTTGGCTATGTTGGGGAAGCCAAGGCTTCTAGGTATCAATAACCCTTTCAAACATCTGGATGAGAAAATCAGACTCAGTCATCATTTGATTACATCACATCAGACATTCTGAGCAACACCCATGTGGTTTTGCTTCCATACAGAATGATGCAAAAATATATCATTTTAAGCTGCTAAATTTTAGAGCACATCATTATGAGGAAATAGATTATTGGGATCACTGGATAGCTCACCCAATTCTAAAGCACATGCACTAAATTACATGTGTTTTAATTCTACTGATTTGGGATTTTTCCCTTCCAAATTATTTTTCAAATTTATTCAGTTCTATAATCTTGATTATATTCTCTTCTTATAGTCATGTCCCTGCCTTATTAAAGCCCTTGCCATAATACCTATGAAGAATGATGAATATCTAAAATGATCTTTACCCATCTCTGAGTCCATCCATCTACCCACTCTTTAATTTTCTCAAAACATAGTCCTTTTCAATTTCACTCTATTTGTGAGAAAATAGTGAACAGGTAACCTTTCTAAATTAAAACCTTCCTTAATTAAATTCATTATCTTTTGGGAACAACAAATAATAAAAGTGAAACACACATTCATTAAGTTGAAACTTTGTTATCTATATCATTATATTGCACTTTCACAATAATACTGGAAAGTAGCATTAATTGTTCAGTAAACTGATTTCTCACCCAAGTTTATGATTAATAATCATATTTCTCAATTTAGACCTAAGTCAATTGATTCTAAAGTTTGTTTTCTTTCCATAGACACACATATTTTCTGATTTTACTATTACTAGTCAAGTCTTCAGTGACAATGCACTTTCAACGTTTCCATATCAAGCAGATGTTTAGTGATAAAAATATCTGAATGGGCCACTGTAACCCTGACAACTTTTCTACCAACTCTCCAAATTTTATTTCTCTCAGATGCTTAGTGTACTATGTTTTATTTCTCTCGTACAATTATTTTGAGCAAGATACAAGTTGAAGTTTCATGAGAATTTTGTAAAACAAGACTGATTGAGGGAATTCTTATCAGAGATAATTCTGTATTCATATGTGACTCACTGGGGGAAAGCCATAGATGAGCATGGAAGAGCTGTGGTATCTGTGTGAGGGTCTGTGTGTCTGTGAGTGTGAGAACACAAGCATATGTGCTGTCTGAAGAAGGAGGAATCTTGGGCTGGAGCTGTTCTGGTACAACTGGGTGTTTTTATTGTCTGTTTGTCCATGTGTCCTTAGGTACACATGTGACTTCTCCATGGGTGTGCCAGCCCTGTCTGTGTATGGATTTCTCTGCATATGTGAGACTGCTAAAAAAAAAAAAAAAAAAAGAGCCAACTTCTAAATAGCTTTTCCAGACTTCCCTCCACAACACAAGACTATGTGAAAATGATGTCAGAAGCATAAATGAATGTAACTGGTAACTGGAAAATTGGGAAGAGTGAGGGAATGTACTGCACAACCACCCTGGCCTTTGTCTCTTCTTTTTCTAACATTAAAACAATCTTCTTCCCACTTCTACCTCATTATTTATCTGTCCAGATAAGTGTTCTTTTTTTCTTTTTTTGGGTCACCAAACTAATAATAATTTCTGTGTTTCTGCCTCTAAAAAGGAAAAAAAAATAATATCTGTGAGACACAGGGCAGATTTCAGAAACATCCACTGAAGGATTTTGTCCCACCACACTGAATCATTAGGTAATCTGTATACCAGGTCATGTATTCTACAGCTTCATTCTCTTCCCAAGTCCCTGAATCAAAAGGTAACACCATACGAGACAAAAGGTACAGTAACAAATGTATTTATGAGAAAGCATAAAACAAGTCAATTGTGTAAGAACTAAAATATAAGTTCTTTTTGTGCTGGGTCAAAGTAACATTTAAAAGATGAATATATTTCATTAGAAAATACCTGAAAATTATTGAATGGATAGTGTGTACTAACTTCCATGTTATAATGTCACTTTCCAAATATTTTAACTGATATTCACTTTGACTGATAACCTTGATACTTGAAACAAAAGCTGTTTTTTTCTTTTACATTTCTATAGCTTTTGGGTACCTAAGGAAGGTGAATTTCCATTTGAGGGAGAGAGAAAGCAAGAAAAATGTAGAGAGAAAAGATTGACCCAGCATGCCTAAGAAGTATTGGTACAGTTTTATTCTTCTGTTGAATGCAGCAATTATAGTGGAGACAGCAGTGAGTGCTTAACTTGGAAAGAGAGGAAGCACATTTTGCTATCTGTGGGAGGGAGTAAGCAAGCCTGAGACTGGCTGTAATATGTGCACAAAGTATTTGGGAATACATAAGTTCCAGCTGAGATCACCTGGGTGCAATTTTATGTAGGCAGTTCTAGAATGTGATTTCAATTTTAGTAATTGGAACTCAGTTATATTATACTTTAGAGGAAAAGTTGAGGTCATAGAAGATGCTCAGTCTGGATAAGTAGCAAGAGGAACTACAGTGGGCAAGTGTAGACACTAAAGCTCCAGTCCAGAGTGGCATGGGACAGTGAGCATTATTTGTAGTCCCACCTTCAGCACAAATGCAAATTATGCAGAAGGTCATATTTATTTCCATTTTCCACTTTTCTCTTCACTATATAGACTCTAGAGGGAATATCACTTAAGATAAGCACAGCAAGACCCAGGTTGTTACTGTTGATAGACTACTCTCTGGCAAGTTTGATAAACTCGAGCCAGGTTGCTTCCAATTAGTGACAGTGGGGCTAGATCCAGAACTGTGAGTTCTGTTGATGGACAAAACACCAGCTTTCCTCTGGGAAGAGCCTTACTATTATTTCGCTGCCACATCCTTGTGGAGAAGAAAATCTGTTTTTTTCCAACTGTTCCCTTCACCAACACAAAGATTCTATCTCTCCTCTTTTAGGCTGCTTTCTTTGCCTGCTTTGATAGTATACTCCTGCTTTCCTTGTGGGATCATGTGATGGAGTGATAAGAGGAAGATGGTCTCAGGAGGAGGGAATAAGGAGCACAGAAAGTTCAAAACAAAATGAGATTTTGTTCAAATTTTAACAAATGTTGTACAAAGATTAGCTGTGATCTGTAAGACATAGGGATTAGGGAAGACCTTGCACCAATTTCATGGAGTTGTGGTATCACAAAGTGTGTGATATTTTGAAATTATCATGGTTGGATGGAATATACTCTTAAATACAACACTGGTTATGAATCAAAATAACACTGACAAGGAATATTTACAAATATTTGGTATAAATAGTATTGCTTATTATCCTACTGTATTTATCCTAGAACATTTTGTTGATATTTTGATATTATGATTCAAAGAATCAGAAATTGTTTATTCCTTTCCTACTGCTTAGCATGACACTTTTTATACCAGACTGTTCTCCATTAACCCAAACCAGCCAGTTACTGCCATCCATGTTCATTGGGATGCTTCTTCAGTATCTCTGATTAAAATCAGCTGCCATTATACTTTCTGAATCATCTGCTTTGGGGTTCTCTACTTCAGTCAATAGTTCTGTTTTACACTCAGACTCTAAAGCCAAAGTGGTAGGTATTTCTTGACACTTCTTTCTCTATTATCAAGCTTTTAATTTGTCTAAACTGTTCTAAAATCTCAACATTTATTTTTTACCATGAACTGGAAGTATATTGTTTTGTAGCATATAATTTTATTGGTAAACAGTTTACTTTTATCCATGAATGCTTTATTATCAACTTTTCTTACTTGTGGTATGTAAATGTTTTATCATTCCCAATCATGCTCTTTTCTAATATATATTGCTTTGTATTTGATAAGACAATCCCTCTGAACTTAGCTCTTCATTTAGACAAAGTTTTACTTTAACTTTTAGATTATTTATTTCCTTAAATTTCATTTTTATTAGTTGCATCTTCCAGACATGTCTCTTACATCTTTTTTGTTTCTATTTTTATTCCAAGTTATAAGAAATAACCTGCACCATATTTTTTTCTGACCAGTTGAAATTTTATTTTGACTATTTAGTTTTATATTCAGTCTGATGCTCCATTGTATTATATATCAGTGAAATAAAAAATGCTGTTATAGCTATAGTCTTCTTTCCAAACTGCTCATTACAAACTGAGTTTTGAACTCTTGCTGTTCTGCATTTTGTCCTTGGCTCCTGTTATCTTGGCTCTTTCTCCAGTTTAGAGTTCTATTTATTGCCTTTGACTTTGTCATGGAAATTCCTGAATGCTTTTTAAGCTACTATATACATCTCCTAAGACCCCTCAGGGACTTTCCTGCATGTGTACTTCTGTACATTGTTATCATCATGTGTTGTCCAAAAATTACAGTATGGAAGAATTCCCTTGTATATTGCTAATATTTTTGTGTGTTTGAGTTACTCCTTTTATAGATGAAGAACCTTTAGGTAAAATAAAAGTAGTAAGTTAATAGTAGAAAATATAATAGCCATTTTCTTCTTGACCTTGTGTTAACAACAAGTGTCATAAAAGCAGGCAGCTCTTCACAATGCTGTAAATTCTTCAAGCGCAGGCATAGTGTCTAAATGTAAGGTAGGATGCCTCACTTCTGTTCAAAGCTGAGTCAGAACAATAAAGCTGACAATATTAAATACTTTGCATGGAAGAGGACACATCTGCTGCTGATGCTTCTTGAAAAGTTAAGAGATAGACACAGGGAATTATCTGTGCAAAAAAGCCATTTCCTTTCACAGTTCTGTCTCTTTGTCTCTCATATGGCTCACAATCTCTGCTATTTAAGGTGATTAGCAGTAGTTCATTGTGTTTAAGAACCTGGACCCTAAAGTCAGACAACTGTGGATTTAAATTTCTGCCTCATCCCACAGGGACTTTCATTCACAGTGTGGAGCCCGATGTGGCTGTGAACTCAGAGATCCAGACAGATCTCTGCCTCTGCCTCTAGAGAGTGCTAGGATTAAACGTGTGTGTCATCACTGCCTGAACTCTGAGGCTAACTTTGTGACTGGCTCTGTGGTCTGATCATCAGACAATTTTTATTTGATACATAATATATCACCACAACAGTGACCTGTCATAAAATCATGATCTTTGACAAAGTGAAACTGTTCTTTTCACCTTGCTCTGTTCTTGCAGTCTGATCTCATGCTCTGGATTTTAATCTCATGCTCTCATAATCTGGGACTTCTGGTTGACAGAGAGCCTCAGCAGGAAATGTAGAGAATGAGTTTTGTAGGGTGTATGGCCCCCTACTTTTTGCTTAGATTTTTCTTTAGATAGGCTGCATCTTTTTCAAAGGGATTTTCTGGAAGACAGTCTTACTTCACTTAGCTTTCTTTCCATATTTTAGAGATCATCATCATCTTTCCAATAGGTTTAGGAACAGCAATGGCCCCAGCATTTCTAGTAGCAAGGTACTATGTCAATCCTTGTGATCTTTTACTCTCTGGTAAAATATTTTACTAAATGTTTCTCTAAGTAGCCTATCTTGAATGAATCATCTGCTTTCTGATGAAACCCAATGAAAACATTTGTTAAGACTCAATTTCCTTCCTGAAAATGGGCACAAGATATTATTTAAATTTGTGTGAGAATTAAGTAAGTCATTGCATTTAAAACATTAATTACAGTGTACAGAAAGCACTGGATGGGAAGTGAGGTATCTCTGCTGGTAGAATCAGTGGTGCAAGGAGTAGATGTACTCCTGTGAGTAGTCCTTGGCCCTCCACATGTGTGTTGTGAATTATATATGAATTTATACATATATGACACATGCAATAAGTTAGTAAATCCATTTATAGGAAGCACTGGGTAAGTATCAACTAATGCTATTAATAATAGCAATAAAATTCATTTTAACACAAGTTCATCACTGCTGATTATATTTAAAAGTTCTACTTCCCAATATTTATACATACAGAGTTTTTTTTCCTACATCAGCCTTTGGTAAGCTATGTTTGTTTCTAAATCTTTTTTTTCTCTTGTCTTTTCATTTAAGTTGATTGATATGTTTCTTAGATGAGGACTAGCATGTAAAACTAGAATAGTATTTGTGAGTAGTGGGGGAGACAGTTTTTCTGTGTAGCTCTGGCTCTCCTAGAACTCTGTAGGCTGGGCTGGCCTTGAACTCTGATTTCTGTCTGTCTCTACCTCTGGAGTTCTGGGGTTAAAGACGTATACCACTATGCCTGACAGAGGAGGATGAACATTTCTTACTAAGTAAGCTGAGAAAGATTATGGTTTAAATGGAGACATGAATTAACTCATAGCACATCTTCAGTCACTGTTCACACATAAAATTATAAAGAACTAAAATGAGTTCCTTGAGGTCAGAGGTTGCAGCTCACTGGTAGAGCACTTGCTTAACATTCATGAGGACTTGAATTCTGCCTCCAGGACTACCAATAAAAACAAAATAAAATTACATATGAAAAAATACTTAGGACAGGGATGCCCTACAGCTTAGTAATTCGGTAGTTTCTACATCCATGGTATAAAAGTAAAACATACCTACATAAATAGAATAAATTCAAACAATGTTGGAATGTCAGGTTCTAGTAGGAGCCATAGGATGCAGTCACAGAGCTTGGCTTTCTTTATTTGTAATTTTACTATTTATTTCCATGAACACGCAAGCCAACAGAGGCTGCCCAGTGGCAGTCCCACACACCAGCAAAGTCTAACATCCTAAAGCTTACTATGTGATGATCTATATGTTGAGCACAGCTTGGTTCAAGGATGCATTTTCGACATCTCAGCAACATATGTAAGGAAATACTCGTCTGTTTTAGCAAAAATGTGGTTGCCATAGGCCACTATGGTAAGAACCAGAGGACACCATGCTGATTAATGGAAACCAGATGCTCCGGTAAAGGAAGTCATGGATAAATATGAATTATTTTCAGCTAAATGATCTTCAATTGTCTCCCTTAATGTTGAGCCCTATTTTGCTGCCCTAAAATCTCCTTAGGTACTTAGAGAAGAGAGCAACAAAGGGGCAGCATTCTAGAGTGATTTATGGAAGGCAGGCACAGGGGTCACCTGTGGTATGTGAGAAAGAAAGGGGAGAAACAGAGAACAGAGGGAAAAGAGAAAGCCAGAGAGCACATGAGAAGAATTGAGAATGAACTCAAGATCAAAACAAAAATCATAGAAAATACAGTTATGAGAACAGAGTCATGGCTACACGCCAGAAGTCCTGAGTTCCAGTCCTTAGTTTAGTCTTGACTCATTGTGACATGTGGAGCCAATTCAAAATATCATTAGTATTAATCCAGTCCCTTAGGCTCATTATGCTAAAAGTCTTCTGCTTTTGCAATGGGGTAAATCTTGGAAATTTCCAGGCTTCCAGGGATATCATGAGACTTCATAGTAAAATGATCCATTTTTCTAGACTCAAAGCTCCATGTGCGAGTGCTTCATTATCTTTTGTCCAGGCCTATAGTTAAATATCTGGAAGGCACGGGGGAGTCACTACAGCCACATTCACTATGCACTACACTTTGTGAAACCTTTGCTTGATGGTCTTCCCCTTTATTGAACCATTGTCCTCAGCTTAAGTACTTTGGCAGGTAACTGCATTTTCCTTTCAAAATGGATGTTGTGGAAGAAAACTGTTTGCCAAGAAGAATCACTTATAGACATATTCCATCTCTTTCACTGAATCTTGCTAAATTATTCTTAGTTTCAATGGCCCCAAACGCATCTCCATCTGACTGGGTTTCCAAACTCAGACTTTTTCTCAGTCTCTCCTCAATCTCCATTCCTGTTTATCTCACTTAAAGACAATTTCTTTTTCTGGAAATCCTAGCTGGTGATATCTAATCCTCTGATCAAGTTTACCATTCTGCAGTAATAACTAACTGTTAAGAAAACAGGAAAAGTGTATAACAGGAGCTGTGCCTGAGGCCCAGATTGCACCTTCCAAACAAGCACTTCTTTCTACTTTTCTCATTTACCTACACACATGATTTTATGTGTTTTTATATAGAAACTAAAAATCACAGTGAAGGAAAACATGGTATTTTTTCTTTCTGAGACTGGCTTTCTTCACTTAATTTGATTATCTCCAGTTGCATATATTTCCCCACAAATAATGTATCTTCATTTTTTCTTTATGTATGTATAGTTATAAAGAGAAGGTTTGTGTGGATATGTGTCTGAGAACATTTGTTGGCTGCACACCTGGGTTAGCTTTATAACTTAGATATCATAGATAGTTTTAAAATAAACACTTATAGCAAGTAGTATTTTGGCTTGGTGCTATTTAGGTAAATACTCAGAAGTAGTATAGCTGGGTCATATGGTAGATTTATTTTTAGGTTTTTTTTGGGGGGATTAGTTTACATTACTCTCAGCAGTGTGAAAGGGTTCTCTCTTGTGTACATCCAACAAGGCATCATTGTTTCAACAAACACTCTTCTGTCAGTTTTTTTCTCCTTGTTGGTATTATGACTTTTGTATGTAGATAATTTCCTCAAAGCACACAAGCATGTTACTATTTCTTACAAAATTACTTAAAAATGAAACATTCATTTCTAGGGGTGACATACCAGCCACTGGACAGCTTTAAACAAGCAAACTTTATTTCTCCAAATTCAGTTGGCAGGCTGGGTTTCTACTAGGGCCTCTCTCCTTGGTTTGGATATGGCTGCCTTCTTGTGTTTTCCCATATACCCTTCCTGTATGACCATTCCTGTTGTCTCTCTGCCTGATAGAATCTTTTCTCCATATAAGTAGACCAGTCAGATTAGATTAAGTCAGCCTAACATTCTCTATCCTAACTCAGCTATCTCTTTAAAGACCCTACTACAAATATAGCCCTGTGCTGATGTACTGAGGGTACCATATATTCCATATAGAAATGGGGGATAGGCATAATTCATTGCACAGTGTAAAAATAAAACTCCCTCCATCCTCCTTCTCTCTCCCTCCCTTTTCTCTATCTGTCCCACATTAATTACTATTCTCTTAGCCAGAAAACTTCTCCAAAGAGCAGTATATTTTTACTGTATCAGATTTCCTCTTTCCTCTTCTCTTTAGCTTTATTCTAGGAAGCCATTTTCCCCACCACTCTGCAAGCACTGCTCCCGTGGTGAAAGACTGTAGCAACCTTAATGATTAATCCAGTAGTTATTCTCCACTAGTACGCACAGGTGCTTTTTCTTGGTTTTGCTAATGCTTGTACCTAGGGCCTTGAACTTGGTAAACAAATAGTCTACCACTGATTTACAACTCCAGCCTCAGTTGATTTTTATTTATTAATACTTTATTTACTCAGCTTCCAGACATTGGTTTTCTTTCTTTTAACTTTATTTTTAACTTTTAAAATCAGCTTATAAAGTAATAGATTTTTATATGGGATGCTGTACATTTTAAATTACATAATTTTTTCCCTCTAGCTCTCCCAAGTGTTCTCCCTTCAGTTCCTTCCATGCCATCCCAGTTCTCAAATTGATAACCCTTTCTTATCCAATTATTGTTTATTTATATATACATATATATGCACAAATATATGAATACAACCTGCTGAGTCTGGCTGTTTTTTATTGTATAAGATTTCCAGGCACAGTTAGGCCAGAGGTTTGGGCCTTGCCCACAGCAGCTTTTTCCCCCCAAAGAAATGAACCAGACGCTTATAATAATTTCATACTGTTTGGCCTATATCTCAAGCACATTACTAGCTAGCTCTTTCATCTTAATCCAGCCCATTTCTAGTATTCTATCTGCCATGTGGCCCGACCTATGGCTCACCTGGATTCCTTACATGATTCTTCCTCAGAGACTGACTAACTCCGCCCTCCTTCTACCTGCCTGTCCTCTGATCCTCCACCTACTTCTATGGTGCTCCACATAGGCCAAAACAGCTCCTTTATTTACAGAGAACAGTCTCATCACAGTTTTTGTTGTTGTTGCTTGTGTATATATGGTTTAAGGGCTAAGCACTTTATATTGAACAACCTGTTGGGCTAAGAGAAGCTAACTCTTCCCCTTCTCAGCAGTCATCAGTTGCTTCTAGTTCCTGGTCTAGGGAACGTGATCCCATGATATTTTCTCCCTTTAGCATTAGTGTGTTTATTGATATAAGCATTGCTCCGATCTTGTTCATGCAGCCATTTCTGAGAAAGACTGTAGTAGGATTATGCTGGTAATGTAAATATTTGTCCTGCCTATGGGTTTAATAAAAAACTGATTGGCCAAAGGCAAACAGGAAGTGTAGGTGGGGCTACCAGGCTAAGAAAATTCAGGAACATATCAGAGCAGACACAGATGCCAGACAAAGAGCCACCAGAGACACGACAAGGAGACAGCAGCAGACACAGAGGAAATCAGCTGCTCTGAGAAAAGGTACCAAGCTGCACGGCTGAACAAGATGGGTTAGTTCAGATGAAAGAGCTAGCAAACTGTATGCCTGGGCCCTAGGTCAATCAGTGTAAAAATAACATAAGCCTGTGTGTGATTATTTGAGGCTAAGTGGGGCTGAGATTGGGACCAAACCTCTGGTCTAGCCCGGAAAGTCTGGGCCAGAACCTTTTACAATAAGAGACTGTTTGAAAGCAGACTTCCTGGTATTCTGGCTTTTGAGATCTTTCTGCTTCCTCTTCCATAGATGCTGAAGCTGCAATGTAGATATTTCTGTTGATGCTGAGCTACTTATAATACATGAATCTCCGCATTTTATCTAGTGGTAATTTTCTGTGACAGTCTCCATTTGATGTAAGAAGTTTTGATGACAGGTGAGAGCGATACTTTTCTGGCAAATGTGACCTAGGTATTTTAAATTATAAAATCTTGAAGTCTATTCAATAATGTATTTAAAAAATTTGTGCATTTGTTTCAATTTACCTAAATTTCTCTTCAACCCAATTCCTCCAAAATCTATACCTCCAAATGCATTTAATTCCATATGACTACTCAAATTGAATCTCTAAAATAATCAGTTTTATAATTTGACTATCCTTTTACTTATTTTTTGAGAATTTTATTCTACTCTAGCTCTTAAACTCTTATTAATATTTTTCATAATGTAATATTTTTATATGTATTTCATTGTGGTAGCATCCCATCTCTTGCACCCCCCCAGTCTAATCTCTTTCCCAGGCCTTTGATCAGCAGCATCACCCTTCCTACCTCTCTCTATTGTTGCTTCACTTCCTCACCCACCTCCACCTTAGAGCCTCTTTATTTGACACTCACCCAAGCCTCTGTCTAGTTTTCTGGGCTTTTCTCTTACTTATATCTACCTGGGTATGTATATTTAACAGTTAAAGACTAGGATCTACATGTAAGAGAAAACATTTTCAGAGCCTGGTTACTTTACTTTAAAATAATGTCTTCTGGTTTTTCTTTCTTCCTGGATGCACTGGCACTGTCCTTTAGACCTCCCCACTCTTAGTATGATTAATATTATAAACCCCAGATACTCTTCTCTATTCATTCCCTTAGTGAGCATACCCAGCCACATAATTTTAAATGCCATCATATACCACATTCCAAAATTATTGTGTAGCTTTCTTTCTAAAATTTCTAATGCCAAACGTATCATCTTCATAGATCCATAATACATAGAAGATTGAATTCATAGTCATAATCCAAAGCTGCCCCTCTAATCTTCCCCACCTTAGGTTTCCGTGTCTCTATCTTTAAGGTTACTTGGATCAACAGCATTGAGTCATCCTGCCTTCTCTGATTCTGTATCTTGTTCATCACAAAATCCTTTTGGCTCCAATATCAGAATGTCTTTAGAATTAGAGCACATTTCACTATCTTTATTACTATAAATTTGAGCCAAGACATGTTCTTCCCTCTCTTGGATTACTATAATTGACTCCCAAGTGGTCTCCTTGATTCCACACTTGCTCTATAAAGTCTATTTTCAGCACAGAAGCCACAGCTATGCTTTTAAAATACAAAAAAGATAACATCACCTTTTGATCTAGACTCCACTAGTGGCTACATATATCAGCCACTCAAAAAGCCAACCCTTGCAATGAAAGAGCCTTGATAATCTGCAATTTTTTCTTACGTTTTTAGAGATGTTATTTTCTCGTATTCTCTCTCTAACTGCTGTAGTCACCTCCCTTTGCTATTCTAGAACACAGAAAATATGTCTCTTGCCTTAATGAGCTGCAAGTCCCTCCTGAGCTATTTTGCCCTCAGACGCCCTCATGCAACACTAACTTGTTTTTCTTTTGTTTCTGCTCAAATTACATGTTTCAACCAGGCCTGTCCTGACTACACTTTCAGAACTGTGATTTGCTGTAGGCCCAACATCATCCTTGTGAGCCTCTTGACTGGTTCATTTTACCTGTCTTATAGGTTTATTACCAGCAACCATATCACACAATTTGTTTAATGGTTACATCTCAAAATTCATATTTTCATTCTGAAAGTGATGGTATTAGGAGGTGAAGCCTTTGAAAGTTGTCAAAGAGAATCTTTATGAATGGTGGTAATTTAAAAGGGGCTTCTAGAAAATGTTCTTCTTTATCCATCTTAGAGAATTTATAACCTTCAACTACACTGTATAATTTTATTAATCATTCCAACAACATTTTCTTTTAATCTGGTATATGAAAAAAATCCAGAAAAGTGATCATTTTTTAATCTTTTTGCAATAATATTATATGCATAGACTCATAGACTACATCCTAACAAATGGTAGCTCTTCACTGAATACACACTGAATGATGAGTGATTTGTGAAGGATATCTAGAGAAAGGGAGTCACACCACCAAGGGATTAATCTGTTACTGTAATCTTCTCTGTTGATGTGGCCAAGAAGAGCTGCTCACAATCTCTTTGAGATCTAGAAGGACAATTGGGAATGGTTATGAGAAAATGCTACAAGGTCACACTTGTCTAAAGTCTCTTGTTAAAGTAACTCTCAGTAGAAGTGATTCCAGACCAGAAGTCTCTGAATTTCCTGACATTTTCTTCTGCCTACATGTTCCTTGTTCTGCCATGGGATTCTATGTATGATTGGTGCCCTTGAGCCACTGACCATTTTCTGTGTGCCATTTTTCCATATTTGACACTACAAAGCTACAATATTATCCCATACCCCAGTCTTACTTCATACTGTTCTTCCATAATGAGTTTTACATAGTCATTGCCAAGTTAACTGAATGAATATTTATCATATTCCATATATTGCTATGGCTTGTATGTTTGTTTCCTCTCACAATATTTTAATCCCAAAGTGCTAGTATTAAGAGATAAAGTAGTCAAGGAATACAAAAGGTATTAATGCTCTCATAAAAAGGAAGTCTAAAATTCCTTGCTCCTCTGTGATGAGAGAACACATTTACCACCTACTATACTGGAATAAAATTCTTACCAGATCAAATATGATTTGCTCTTGGACTCCTCAGCCTTCAGTCTTGCTAGAAATAAATGTCTGCTATTTATAAGCCATCTTGGAGTTTTACTATTGTAGCCTTAATGGATCCAGACAAGCAACATTACATTCCAACTGTCATTCTCTTTTTGAAGATGTTTACTTGTATTTATAGTGACATCCAAAATTATGGCCCATCCTCATATCTTAGGTAGCACTCAAAGACTGCTTTGGGGTCCAAATAGTATGCTTTAATAGTACAGGCTGTCTATAATCTAACCACATCAACCTCTTTAGCATCTTTCTCACTTTTCCCCATTGCATTCCTTAAACTTTAGACAAAAAACAGGGTTGGGAGCTCATTTGACAGATATGTATTTTCTTATATTAATTCCATCTGGGGTGCTCTTTATTCCCAGCATATCTCTTTAGATTTCTTCTGTTTCAGACTGACTTTAAATCTCATCTTTCCTATTCATTTCTCTGAAGCTTCTTTCCAGTTTCCTTCTCCAAGCTCCCATAACATATTCCTTGAAGCTCCCCTTTGAGGATGATTGTGTCTGACTTCCATTGCATTTATCCACATGCTTGTGTTTTTTGTTTCCCCTGTTGTTTTTCCTTACATCCTCCACAAAGTGAGTGTTTCCTCATAGAGCTGAAGTTTATTCATGGTTCTTAGCTGGATGCCCAGCTCCTCACAGACCTTAGTTATGAGTCTGTGGACTAAATGCTGAATCCCAAGTTTCTAATTTGATCTATGAGCCGTTTGAACTCTCTTTTTCTCTTAACATGCTTTACTGTCCTGCTATCAGCTTTTGTCTTTCTATCACTTACTTTTTCCTCTGACTCCACAATTGATCTTATTCTTCGAGCTATCCAGTGATAAAAGAGTATACATTAATAAGGGGAGATAAATTATTTCTTACTGTACACTCACTAGCTGGTTCATGTACCTTTAAATAGATGTATGCTCTCTTTGTAGCACTGCTACATTTTGGGGGATAATTAGCATGCTTTTATATATTCTATTTTTTTGCAAAGTTCTGATAGAGTAGTATGTGATTCCTGTATTTTATTTCTTCTAATTGGAATTGGAATCTTCTTGGTCCTTAGTGGAGAGGAAGGAAGGTTTTGATAGTGCATAGTATCAAAAGAACAAATCACTACATCACCTGTGTTGATGACAAATACCCACTAGTGTTGTTTTTCCATTGAAGGCAGCAGTTTGAGAACTGACCAACTAAACAAAGGTACTGAGCATCTTCTCTGTACCTAGCCATGAGTTAAATGAGGGAGACCTTTAAAAACACTTATTGAGTATTATAATCATTTTATTGCCTATAGTGAGGCCAAGGATAAGGTTAATATGTCCCTTAATAAATGTATTAACTCTGTGCTTGTATCAGGCATAGTGCTAGGCACTGTTTATGTGATGAACATATTAGATTGCTGTGTTTATTTTAAAACTTAAAGGAGAAATGAACAAGTGTTGATGAAGTAAGAAGGGTGTAGCAAATGGCACAGAAGTTTCTATCCTAGGCATTTCTTATAAATGATATAGTAGTTCTATAAATTGCCAGCCAATATATCATTTCCTTGACCTTATAAAGTTTATATGGACTCCCTTTATTTTTATTAATAAAATTATTATAAAAATTTAGCCACAGTAGAAGGTATGCCTGCTAGTTTTTATGTAACTTGATATAAGCTAGAGTCATATGAGAGGAGGGAACTCTAAGTGAGAAATTTCTCTCATAAGATCTGGATATAGGCAAGCCGATAGGGCATTTTCTTAATTAGTGATTGATAGTCGAGGGCCTGTTCTCCTATGGGTGGGGCTATTCCTGGGATGACAGTCCTGGGTTTTATAAGAAAGCAGGTTGAGCAAGCCAAAAGAAGCAAGCCTGTAAGCAGCACCCCTTCATGTTCTCTGCACCAGCTCTAGTCTCCAGATTCTCCCATGACTGCATTTGATGATGAACTATAATGTAGAAACATAAGCTAAATAAACACCTTTCCTCCCCAAGTTGCTTTTGGTCATGGTGTTTTATTACAGCAATAGAAACTCTAAGACAAAAGGTAAAATATAGTAATATGTCAGTGAATGATAGTCAGGCAGCATAACGTGGTTTCCTTGGAAAGGGCAGTTTAATGAAACACTAGTACTGATTTCCCCAAGCCAAATCCATTCATGGCTAATAGAAGTCTATTGGGATTAAATGCATGATCTGGTCATCAGATAAGTATAGAATAGTTAGTCAACTTATGCTGAACAACTCTCTAATATGGGATTAAGAGTTAAAACTGGGAAGGTCACCTGTATTATGTTTTAGAATGTGAGACACTTTGATTACCCAAACAAAAATAGTGTTTCTGAGTGTAGCTATAAACCCTCTTAACTAGTTTATGTAGAAGCTAGGGAGATAAATATTAAATGAATGTGGTAAGAAAGTCTATAAAATGGTACTCTTTCCCTTAGTAAAGGACAGTGAAGTCTCTAACCAAAAGATTAGTCCTTGCATCTGGAAAGAGAGAGTTGGATCCTATTTTGTGTCATCTATCATAAATTGCTAGCTGAAGCCCAACAGTTGAATATTTATTACAAGCAATAATGGAAGAGGCAGGAGCCCAGTTTTGATTTTCCAGATCTAAGGCTGTGTTTTGAACCAGAACTTAGAAAAATGCTTTGACTTAAGCCCTGAGCCAGCTTGATTTGGAACTGTCACCACCAAGAGAGAGCACGTCTGGAACACTGCAGTGTCATTTCTGGGTAGTCTGCCTTTTATGCCTGGCTGTGAATTACCAAGGGGAGTCAAGTGAATACTATGTAGGAATGGAGGGGGGTTACATGAAATCATTAGTGCTGTCATAGCAGGCAGAAGCAAGACCACCAGGCAGAACACAAGACCACCCAACACAAAACATAAGCATACATTAGCAATGTTGCAAAGACTGTACGCCCTTGACATTTGCACGTCAGAATGTTGAGCCACCAAGCGTGCTACAGGATAATTACTGCTTTGTGATGACGTTTAGCAACTCTCACAGTGTGGACCACCAATTCTGGTTTGGGTTTGTTCTTTTTATTAGCACCATCTGAGGATGTCTGTGGTAGAGACTTCGGTGAATTCCATCTGTCCTGTGGCCAAAAGAATGAAGAGAAGAGAGCAACTTGGTTTTTTAATGTGGAAGAACTCAGTAGGAATAAGCCCATGACACATGTCTGAAAGGAGCTTCATTGAGATTGTTTTTAATTTTTTCAAACAAAACATACCAGGAGGCCTTACTCCCACTTACTGAAGAACAAAGAGTGTACGCTCTAAATACAAACATCCTGTGTTTGTTCCCAAACTTTTGCGGGATCTTTCAGCCAATTAACTTTCCTGGTCAGTATTTATATTTGAGACCTTGCTGTTCCATGGTTAAAAACAAAAGGAAAAAAACCAACAACACCTTTTCCCTGGAGAGAAGCTGATATTATTATGGTATTTAATTAACATTTTTTAAAGAAAGAAAGAGCAATCAAATTTCTTTCTCTTTCTACCTTCCTCTCAGACATTTTTCTTCACTTTATTTCATTTTAAGTGACTTGCTCTACTGTGTTGGCCAAAACTCCAAAACAACCAACCTAATATAAACATACTTCAAATTTACCAATATGTCTTTCAGATTCATCCCTAGTGAGATTTTCCTGTTCAACTGGGTTTTGCTGTTCTGCTTGACATTGTCTTCTATTATACTCCAAGTTCTTTCAATAGGTGTTCTATTAAAGTCTGTTTAGCCAGTTCCTTAGGTATTTGCAATCTATTAACCACACATATTTTACCTTCTTTCCCCCATCTATATCTATATTTATATTTATCTCTGTATATACACATATATACATATATATGATTTCAATGGCTTTTATCTGCAATTTTTGTGATAGTTTATGTTACCATTGAAAACTGTGGGTTGCAAAAAAAAGTCACCCTTGACCTTAAGATCTTCAACATTTTTTCTCATTGGGACTTATTTTGTGGTCTCCCTGTTAAATTTGTTTGGCATTGTTATCATCATCAGTGTTTATGAACTCAACTCTTGATGGAAACAAAAAAAAAAAAAAAACAAACTCAGTGATATGCAGAAAGTGAATTGTTAAATTTTATATATAGTGCATAAATCTCTAGATTGCACAATTTGGACAAAAAATAAAAATAGTCATGCCCACCAAGATCAGTCCCAGAACAATGGGGCCTGGGGGCTTCATTGCCATCCGAGACTCTTGCTCTACAGAACAATGCTAACAAGCTACAGTTAAGATTCTGACCAGGCTACTTCTATTCAGTATGGCCTTTAACCCTTTCCTACCCAGCTAGAACAGACTATCAAGATGCCCTGTACAAGGTACCACTACATATACTTGATGAATGATGCAGAAGCTAAATATAACTATAGAATGTTACAAGTAAAAAAAAAAGAGGCAGTATTTTAAAAGTGAGAAGAAAACATGTGTGAGGGGCACAGATTTTAAACTTTGGATTCTGGTTTCACCTCTGCATATGCATAATCTGTTTTGTAAGCCATTTATACATGCCCCTATTTCCAGTAACAGATCCCAAATTGAATCCCTTCCTGGAATGTTAAGGTTTCCAAGTACTAAATTATTTACCAGTTATAGAACAATACAAATTTCCCATCAGTTTAGCTGGGCCTCCACTGGCCACCATTTCCTTAGTATCCTTATAAGAAACTCCAAGTTTCTCATGTGCATATACAGTCTCTGACTTCACACGTGATATTTTCTCTTCTTTCCCACTCAGGAGCTTTCTGTTTTCTCATGCCCAGCATCTTTCTTTTGTCCCCAGGGGCTGATCCATCTATTTCCTGTGGGGTAGATGTTTGGCCCAAATGTGTGTAATTATGAAGTTTCCCTTGAGCTTTGAGGTTGTGGGAGGGAATAGTTCTCAGTGCCTGGTCCACACAGATTGTGTCTCAGGAGAAGAATCACAGAAAACAATTAACTGAGAGTTTGTCAAAAAATCTGGCACATGTACACATCTTCTAGCTCCCCAGTGATCGGCTTTCTGCTTTGCTAACCTCAGGATACTGGCCAGCCAGATGGAAAGACTGCCAAGCACAGTCAGCGCATGTAGCCAGAAGGCCACTTCACTTGACTATCTGGAAATCATTCTTTCAGTCACTTGGGAGGTTCTGAGGCCTCTTTATTTCCTCGGTAACAAGGCCCACCCAAATGATTTCAAGAGTCCATTGCAGCACACTCTCCCTATACAGACAGGCTGTGAAAGTTAGAAATCTGTAGTTCCTTTCCTTCCCCGCTGAGTGCAGTATGCTCTTTTCCTAACCACACAGGTTTCCAAGCCTTCCAAGACCTCTCCTGTGAAAAGCGATGGAACCCACTGTCAAATTAAATTAGGATGAGCGACAAGGGGAATCTGGAACAACTGTAAATGGTGTTCCCAGCTGAGGACCAGCAGAGTCTGCAGGCAAAGGTTTGCCTCTCTTCTGTCTGTTGTTAAGGTTAACAGACAGACGCAGTAGGCTTGGCTCTGCCTCTCAAATTCCCAGCTATGTTTTCCAATATTTCTAGTGATGCACTGGGCCTGGAATGGAATCTCTTTCCCATTTTTCTTTCCTTGGTTGTGTGTTGTGGGTTGGCCTTATCCACATGGAAAACGGAAGCCTGTTTGTGTGTGGGCAGTTCCTTCATTTGAAGCTTTACTACAGGAGGCAAGGGAGCCAGCATTAAAGAAAATCCCATCTCGTTTGTGCTTCTGCCTTCCTCAGACAAAGTGGACTTCCGTTGTAGGGCAATACAACAAACATGTAAAGTATGACTAACAAAAGACACAAATTTAGATGAAATACAGTTATGTTTCACTGTTTTAGTCCACCTTTCTTTACCTCCTTTCTACTCCCTAAAAGAATAATAATTTCATGATAGTTGTCTTGGTTGGTTTTCTGTTGCAGTGGTAAAGTAATCTGACAGAATCAGTTCAAAGGAGAAAAGTTTTTCTCTGGTTTACAGTTGCAGGAGAGTGCAGCCCATTTTGGCACAGAAGGTGTGGTAGCAGGTGTAGAAGCTGGCTCTTCAAAATGCACACGAGCTCAGGAAGCACTGTGTGAACAGGAAGCAGGACCAAGTCCAGTGACCCATTTCCTCCTGTGAGGTTCCTCCTCCTAAGGGTCCCAAAACCTCTAACAGTAATACTTGATGGGGCCAACTGTTTAGACAAGTGAGCCTTTGAAGGACATTTCACGTTCAAGCCACAACAATGATTTACCTAATTTATAAATATTGCATTCATTCTCATCTGTGCAAACTCCAGACTTGCCAAGTTGCTGTGGCTCCTTTTAGCATTTCTATCCCTATGCACCAGCTACTGCCTTAACTTCAAATGCCTGCCTTTTCCCTATGTACTCAAAAAACAGTTACTTACAAATGTAACTTAAAACTTCTCCATTCATCATCCTGCAGTAGAAGGGGAAACATTTTCCATTATCCACATACCTCATCTATAACATACTACATTGGTTTGCGGTTGTTTATTGGCATATTTGCCTCATAGTAATTTCTTTGGGTTTAATGTTTTTGTATTATTCTCATACGAAATAGAAAGATTCAGAGTGCCTTCTCATATCTGCATTGGGGAGAATAAAAGGATGCAAAAAAAAAATGAGGCATTTAGCACTGTCTCAGTCCCCCAACCTCCTCCTATTTTCTCCATGGCTACAGTGTTCTGTAAGAGACTAGAATTCCTGAACTAACTCCCAGAAGCCCTCTCTTAGACTGCAGAGTCCTCAGGTCCATGTTTCTCCTCTCTCCGTTTAAGCCTCTCAGAGTAGAGAGTTCTTTCCTTCTGTCTGCTCAGTGTCTAACTTGTGCTCCCATCTCAACCCCTAGGCACAGATCTGTCATTGTCCTTGGAGCAGGTCTGTGTCCTGCTCATATCCTGACTGATTGTGGACTTAACACATAATTACTGACTTGCTACTTATTCATCTCCTAATAAATTAGGATTGTGACTTATTTGAGTTAATTTTAGGTTGCTTTTTCATTCCATAATTTGTTCTTCTTCTACAAACACGATCTACATAATTGTAGTGCATATTGCAACATCTCTGGAAGATTACTTTTCAACATCTCTGGAAGATTACTTTTCAACATCTCTGGAAGATCAAGATCACTTTGCATTTGGGGGGAGTCCCATGGCATTTCCTTACCTCCCTTAATAGCTTCCTTGCAACTATTTAAAATAATGATTTAACCTTTGCATAAACATGCAGATTTAGAATGAACCTAGACTTTTGTCTAGACTCCAGCAGATGTTCTGTGACTTTTTAAATAAGATGCTCAGTGAATACCAATGGAATTCAGTATTTTCTTTTTGTCTCTGTGTTGAAATTAGCACCATGCAGCTTCCCCCCCTGTACTCCCAGTTCTCAGTAGCATTTACTGCTCACCCCATGAGCACCTATTGCATCTTATACTTTTGCTTAGTGTCGGGATGTCATGTGGTTTTGCTGAGAAAGGCAAGTTCTTTACTTCCAGAGTGTGTGGTCCAAGAGCAAATAAAACTGAATATGCTGGAATCTACAAAACACATCAAAAGAGCCAAGCTTCATTCTCTTTTATTTCTCCATGTATCCATAGTATCAGGTACACTGTGTTGAACATGGCTCAAAAATTATTTGTTATTTCTCTAAGAACATTTTTGAGGAAATGACATTAGGGGTTGAAACAGAACAAAGAAGGCAATGACTTAGAAGCAAAAGGAAGCGGGGTAATGCAGGAGAGTTGTGGATCTATCTTCATTAGGAATGGCATACAATGATGGGGCATCCTGAAAAATTCAAGAGGCCTTGTTACCTATGAGATACTCGTCAGGACCTTCACATCCTTATCTTAAAGCCCTACAACAAAGCTATGAAAAAATTATTATTCAGATTCTGTTTCTCATTTCCCCTTAATTTAACCTGAACAAATACTTGAATACAGCAGTGGAACTGTTCCTGGCTGTGTACAGCTTTGATGATAGACAGTTGACCAGACTCTGAGGGCTGAAGAGGGCTGTGTCTGCAAAAACAGCCTGGGTTTCAAGAGTGCTCTGTCAGCTGCTCTCAAACTCATTCTCTAAGAATAAGTTTGAGAAGCCTTCAGGTAACAAATAGTCTGGAGACTTCTGGTGCAAAAAAAGAAAAAAAAAGACAAATGTCAGTAAAATGTGCAGTAAGTAAAACAGAGAAGATGAGATTGGAGCAGAACCCCGGCTCAAAGGAAAGCCTCCTGGGAAAATGCTGCGTTCTCTGGCTAATCCATCAAAATATGTGAGTTTTGGAAGAACTAGAGCATAATTTCAGAGATTATGGCTACTTTAGATTTTAAGTACTCCTAAATTAGTGGTTGGAGGTTCTGGGGAGATGACTCAACAGTTAAGAACACATACTGCATTTTCAGAGGACCCAAAGTGGTTCCCAACACCCATGTCTGTATTTAACAACGATCTGTAACTTCAGTGTCAGAGAATCTGATACCTTCTTCTGGCCTCCATGGGCAACTGCATGCACAAATGCACAAACCCACATACAAACATGCACACACACACACACACACACACACACACACACACACACACACACACACTCTCCAAATTAGTGACTGGAAATTTACACTGGAGATTATCCCTAAGAGATTTCAGGAATCTCCAACCATTTTGTCTTGTAAAATGTCTTGCATTCTGACTCCTCAAGTAGTAGATAGAGCAAGTCAACCTTGAAATTCAAGGTCTCACAGCTAGTTTGAGGGCCAGAGCTTTCTCCACTAAGTTTTCTGTCTTCTAATAATTTGAAACACTTCCCTTCTCTAGTTAATTTATTGATGGAGTGTACATAATTATGTCACTCTCCTTAGTTGCTTAAATGCTTATTAAAAGGATAAAACAAACAAAAGAACCTCTTGAATTTAGAAAATTATAGAAAAACCCATCAAGAAAGTTATGGAGTCAGTCAACACAATTTTCCTGCAATAGAAATAGTATTTCTGTTATTAAGAATTATGCTAATCCTTTGATCTAAGGAGCTCACAATTATTTGTCAATATGAGTGTTTTAGTATGTTGCAATATATGGCAACACTGTCTCAGGCAAACATTAAGAAGGTTTAGAAATGAGAGACTCCACTTGTCTTGGGCTATACACATCAAGTCTTATAATGCCCTTAGCAACCTGGCTTCCTTATCTGCCCTGATTTTCACATCCACTCTGCTCTGATCCAAACAATTCAATAGGACTCTCTCTTCAACAGTCCCTTAATAACTTACCCTTTGTGATCAGGCCTATCCCAAAAACATATATTGAAACTAAGAGAAATAGGACAGTCTAACCTGAACTAGTTCTGGATGCATGTATAGTAAGGCAAACTCTCCTTTCAAGTTTTATGGAAATACTCTTACTTACCATCTTATGTCTATACATAACTGTGAGTACATTGATTAAAGCAAATACTTTATAGGAAAGGACATGATCAATGGAGGTAGAATTATGTAACCTGAACCCATCAATCAAAGATAAAACACTACCTTTATCCCATACCTAGCAAATCCCTTCTTTACTAAACCCACAGAAGGAAACCTGGGTCAATACCAGGGGCCCTTGAGTAGTCTCAGCCAGACATCGGATGGATCCTCCTTTGCAGCACATTTGCTCTGTCCTTTACTTTGCCTCTGGATACAAGTCCTCTGATTAAAGAGTGAGCTTTAGTCAGATGTATATCACATACATATAATTCTTACACTTGGGAGACTTCAAGGCTAGCCAGAACATCATAGTAAGGCTCTAGTGAGCTGTTCTAAAAATAAAAAAGATAAAAAGTAAAAACCATCAACAAACAAAACAACAACAAACCAATCTATTGAAAAGAAGCTTTTATGAAAACATTGTAGTATTTAACTCAGGACTATTTTTCTTTGTCACTGACAGTGAAATTCTGGCATCTGGATTGATGAACATGGATGTAGAAACCTATAGTTTATTATGTAGCAGAGAGGAAATACTTGTCAAGCATTTATTGATGGAAGAAAGGAGATAAGGAACAGAGAGAAGATAAGAACTTTTCAAAAAACAGAAAACAATGGATCAGAATTTATGGTTCTTCATGTCCTGTGTATAATATGAATCTAAAATATGGCCTTGGAAAATTATTCTATCTGTAGTGTGTGACTTAAATTGGGAGCAGAGTTTTAAATCTGGTTTCAACAATATTTTAAAAACCTTCACTGAGACTTTCTCTTATGCATTTGTATGGCTGAAATAACAGTCCTTAGCCAAAATATTGTGTTAGAAATATTTTATATATAGTGTCACAGGCCCAACTGCCAGATCTACCATTAAAGCACACAGAGGGATGGAAACAGCTTTTTAAAAAGAGAAATCTCAGTAGTCTGGCTTCTCTTGATGTGGAATAAATCTTTTAAGAAGGGAATTACTGGCTGAAAATCCCATTTTGTTGAAAACGGTGAACATAATTATAACATGTTCTATAAAACCTGTGGTAGAAGTATTGTACAACTGTAAAACCCCTGACTTTGCAGAATTGTTGTTTTGTTATGACACTTTGTTAAATTTTGTGATTCCTTATTTGAAGTGTGTGCAATGCATGGTGACAAGCATGAACATGTTTTCCTGTATTCTATGTGGGATGGCTGTAGCTATGACAGAATGTTTTGTTCAAGTCCTTTCCCAAGGCATGATTCTAACTCCAGATTCACAACCCCACTGATTTCTCCCCTCCCTGGCCTCCTCATGGTTTTTCTGTGTAGGCCTGGGTGTCCTGTAACTTATTCCACAGACCAAGCTGGCCTTAAACTCACAGAGATCCTTCTGCCTCTGCCTCCAGAGTGCCAAGATTAAAGGCACATACCACATCATCTGCATTCATTTCTTAAAGAAAAATAAAAACTCCTTTGGTCAGGTCCATCAGCTGACCATTGACCACTCTTGATACTTCTATGGACCTCTCTCTATCAAGAATCCTTAGATAGAGACCATGATTTGGATACTCAGTCTTGTCTTTTAAGCCCTCATCATCATCTGCCCTATGGAAGTCTGTAGTCATGGGTCCTTCTAGTCACTTCTGCCACCACCCACATCATGTCCATCTCTGCTATCATAAAAAGATTACATTTGTTTCTCAAATTCTAGCCAAAGGCTACCTCCTCCATAAGAACTGTCCCATCGGCTGGCAAGGAAGTGCTTCTATTATTTCTCTGAAGTTCCAAAGAATTTTATCATTGGGGGAAACATTCTGCAATGCAGCAGAGCTTTCTGTGTGCATGTCTCTACTGATAGAATGTAAATTCATCATGACGAAGAACTGGATTTGTTTGTTTGTGTGCAAGTCATGTATCATAGTACTTAGCACAATGTTGGACATATTTTATGACCCAGTGAATGTTTAAAGAATTAATAGTCTGGAAAAAAAGTCACAAATCCTCAGACAAACCTGGTTGCTTTCTGTCTTGGATATAAGTAGCCAAAACAAAAGTCATAGTAGCAGTTGACATGTGTCAGGAATGGGGTTAAATTGTCAGGACAAAATGAGATTTGGTTGATCTTATGTTTGTTTCACTGATGAGGACTTTGGCAGAGAGGTTACAATTTACATACAGGGTATGATATAGTAACTAAATGGGCCAGGATTAAAACTCAGGCAGTCTGTCTCCAGAGCCCTCACTCTTAATTTCTTTACAAACATATTACCCCTTTTCACCGCCTTGCCTTATGTGTCCCAAATAAATGAAGTCTCATGTGGGCACCTCTTTGCCAGTTAATGAAAATATTCATGCCCTCTCTTTGAAAGACCACATGTGTTGCAGTTACCAGCAGTGAATGAGGCTTTGGCCATCCTCAAAGAGAGCCACAGTGTCTGCCTGATAAAAGCCATAATTTTCCTGACCTGCACTGGGCTGGCCCCCTCAAAGAAAATGCAGGCAGACACTTGGCAACTGGGTTCTCCCACACTCTCAAGTGCAGGGCTGTGTTAGTGTTGGCAGTGGGGGACGATTTGCTTCCTCTCTGCTTCATGAACTGTCACACCAGCCTCTTTGATCCTCCCAGGGTGTCACGCATGCCAAAATCATTACTCCATATTATTACTCCGTTTCAGATAATTGCCAGAGAAAATGCTAAGGTCGCTAATGACCGAGGTAGAGAAATCACTCTGTGCACAGTATACTGTGCGTATATTACATACTCAGGAAGGCTCCGGAGTGGAGGCTTTGCTTATTTTTGTTGTACCAAAGCCATGAAAAGGAGGAAAAAGGAACGAGCAGAAATTGATATATCTGGAACAAGAGCCAGGCATGATTTACTCACATTTTTACCTGACCTGAAATTGCTTATTTAGAAAAAAGAAACATTATAAAGTCCCAGGAAAATGTCATGAATCAGAGCCAGCATGATTTCACATTGGGGCTCCATAAACTGCTCTTTTTTTTTTTTTTTAAGGCAAAGAAACTACCCAGGAAAACCAAATGAGTGAAAGGTAGCCTTCTTACCATGACCATCACTATAGCAACAGTTTCACAACTTGCTACTTCGGATGGCCCAGTACTGGAGCCCCAGACTCTGAAGACCACACAGTTGGGAAACCTACTGATTTAAGATTGTTGTCCTTTTTACCGGTATGGGGAGGGGGTCACCAATCAGGGAAAGCAACAGACAAAGGCCATTAGGTTTTCACTTAATGGGTCACTCCAAAAATTGCTTTGGCTAACCACATACTACATCCCTGCAATAGACAACTAAGAAAGCCAGAGAAAGGTGGGGGGGGGGGGTAGTTGATTAAAGGCTTCCACCCTACTGTAATGATTCCCTTACTGCATATGTTCATGGCTCTTTGCAAATAATATGTAAAGTTTTGAAGCAATTAGATAATAAGTGCTATTCTTATAGCTTCCAGCTGGAGCTGTCTTTAGAGACCATCACTTTTTTTTTTTTTTAAATTAACTAAACTCTAGACTTTGTTTGATTTTCATTATTTTAATAGCCTTATTCTGTTCCAGAATTCAACACAGAGTAGCACATTGGATTTGGCTGTTACATTTTTCTAATATTTTTTCTTTTTTTTCCCCCAGTCGGTGGCAGTTTATCAGCCCCATATCTTCATTTTTCCATGGCACAAAAAGTCCCAGGTAGTGTTGTCAAGGATGCCCTCCAGGCTGAGTTTGTCAGATGTCTTCCAATAATTATATTGGGTTATGGGCTTAATAGAAAAAGACCACAGAGGTGAAAACTTTCCTCATCACACTATATTGAAACCCTTTGTTCCCACAGTTCATCACTAGCAAAATAACCTCTGTTTAATTAATAGTAAACATATATTATCTATATGTGTATATATATACATATATATTATCTGGGTGAATATAAAAGGGAGTCATTTTTTTTTAATTCTCAAATTTTTTGAATGCCTCAAAGACTGGTGTCCACTTCATGTGTGTGTGTGTGTGTGTGTGTGTGTGTGTGTGTTTCAGTTGTTTATGTTGGTATGTGTTTATATAAACTTTTTAGTATTGCTTGTAATAAAATGTTGTGATTTATAATGTTGGTGAATTTGAGAGCATTTCATGCATTAGCTTGTGTTCCTGTCCCGTGCTCTGTTGTGTCTGTTGATCACTCTGTCCCTTGTGTTTCACAAGATGGCCTGTGTGTCTCCCACTGTACTGCCTCAGTCCTGGTACAAGGTGTGTCTTCTATTATCTGTGAGTGTCTTTATAATGGAATGAATGGCATTGAGGAAGCCAGACATTTTTATTTTCTTTATTTTCAAACCTGAAAGCTGAGATGTGGATGTGAAACAGATTACCCAGTCTCTTGTCTGAGTTGACGTGCAGGACTTAGGACCCAGTTTGAACCTGGTCTCAACAGTCTTTCCTACACTCCAGGATATGATTTGCAGAATGAAATCCTCAATGTATCTGTGCTAGCCCAGCTAGCTTGTATGTTCTTTGAAAGCATGAAGTGTATTTACTATTTGTATGAAGTTTATATTGTGGGTTTTTTTTTTTTTTGGTACTGGGCACAGAGCAAGTGAAGTGATAAATACGTGGATCAGCTCTGCACTGCTCCTTTATGCAGTCCCACTCTTATCTACCCAGGGCAGACTTTCATAGCACCTCTATTGGCGTTGCAATTTCCAGGGTTAGGGTCCTTTACTTCTTCTGATAGTGCTATCCATTGCAGTAGGGTCAAGTATGTGCTTAGTGCTGCCATAATCTTAGAGTATTATCTCAGAGCAAAGTTTCTCTCTTTTCCTGTTTCCTTCAAACCATGAGCAGTTTCCCTATACTATCTTAGCAAATATTACTACATCTTACGCTCAGAGGACAGCAGCCTTCAGATGGAATCCCTGCCCCCTCCTTCCTTGCATCTCTGTTGTACCCTAGTCTCATCAACATGTCCTTGTTCCTTTAGCCTGTAGTGTTGAATCTGACTTCTCTAAGATAGTAGTCCACTAGATAACATGTCTTAGAATTACCTTTCTGTACTTTTCTACCCTATTGGCTCATTTTATCAAAATAGACATAACATAGTGAAGTTCTTTCTCATTCTCAAAAAAATGATAAAAGAGATCTTGTTTGTGTTTTCTTTATGTATTTGCCCTTATAACTCAAAAGAAAAAAAATCTCTACTTGAGCTTTTACTTTCCTAGAACTGTGAACTCAATGAGTCATCCTACTTGGATTTCCAACTCTTAAAAAGACTTCCATCATTTTATTTGTCCTGCCCCCTGGTAGTAAATATCACACAGAAAGTGTTAATTTAATGAAGTGATCTTAAGTGAAGCCATGTAACCCTGTGGAGGAAGTCAAGAGGACTAAACATAGCTGACAAAGCATCCAGACTCGAGCTGAAATAGAAAGGCAGTTGGAGAGGAGCAAGAACTGTGGATGCCCGATCAGCATTATGGCCTTCTTAGAGGAGAATTAATCCTAGTTAGTACCTGGATCCATAGAGAGTATAGAGAAGACCTTTCTTCATTTCTCAACCCCTTTGTCCTTTGCTATATAATGAGTCTCTCCTATTGACTGACATGACCCTAAGACAAAGGGAACAGAAACCTAGGGAATTAGTTTGTTGAAGTCCATTTTCATGCAAGCACAAAACATGGCAGAAAAGGGGAGGAAATTGATTCACTAAGAGACCACAAAGAGGCCAGCTGACAAAGTGGAACTCTGTCCCCCAAGCACAGCAGATCACTTGTGACTGCCTGTAAAGGACAGTCAAGATCACACTGGCTGGTGTTCTTCAGTGGAAAGAGGGAGTTAGGGAGGATCATTTGATTCCACCTGAGATTTCAGCCAGTCCTTCCTGTGCCTTTTTGTGAACCACAGCTAGTGCTGCTCTGGATGCACATGACTTTGAGTAGGTCCAGAAAATACAGAAAAATTGAACAGAGGAATCCATCTATGCAGCTATGTGAAAGTCTTCATCTATGCATGGGTGAAACTGTTTAGTGATGGGGACTCTCATGCTCCTGGAAAGTAACATGCTACTCCCAAGAGACTCACTGGCTCACCAAGCTAAACCTGGATTGGAAAGTATGCTGTTTTTTTTTTTTAAATGTTTCCTTCCCTTTGAATTCCATAATGACATTTCCTACTCTTTCTCACCAGTTCATTTAAAAGGAAAGAAAAAAGTCCTGCTTCTGTTTTGAGGCTGTGCTGAATGTAAAGAAGCCAATGGGACAAAATGACCTTCCCAGGAACTCAGCATGTCATCCTTTTTTGTTTCTGCCATGTCTCCCATTTAATTTTTACATCCTTGCAATTTTCTTTTTAGATTTATTATCTCTCTGGGGAACAGTATTCATCCCTAGAGTGTTTGTTTTCACATAATTTAAAATTCCAAATCATCATTCCAAATTCATATTATTGGCACAGGGTTCAAGTCCCGCCCCCCCCAACTCAGTCCTCAATATTTTCACACTTACCCTCTAACTTCTCTTACAGTTTCTATCCTCTACCTACCCACGGTGGGAACCAGGTCAGGGAATTTGCTCTGTTTTATGATGTTATAATCTGTTTTGCTCAGTGATGTGATTTTACTGATATCTCGCACATAAAGGATAGTTGATAAATATTGTCGAGTAATGACTGAATCACTTCCAGTGAAATCAAATGACTCTCCTCTCCAAATGTTTGACCTTCCTTATGTCTGCATGTCTTGCGTCATCTCTCCTGTCTGTAATCTAATGATCTTTTGAGAATCATCTCACACCAACTCCTCTGAGCTCCCTCAGCTACTATCCAATAGAAACTATTTATTATCTACTTAGTCATTACAACTTCTTTGTGTTCCTGCTTCTGTTATGACAGCTGTCATAATTCAGTGGGTATGACTCTTATTTTCTTCAATAATATCATCTTACTGTTCTAGGCTGACTCTTTCAATTTCAGCCTTCATCCACATTTATGCAGAGCCTGGAAAACACTTTGTTGAATTAAAACAGAAAAACATAGAATTATATATTTAGAGCTGAACATTACCAATGTATCTTGACGTTCTCTTTTCAAGGAAGGGTATGTTGTGCTTTCAGTGCTGAAGTTCTAGAGTATTGCCTGGGCTTATAACTGAGTGCTCTATGCCAGGTAGTTTCAGAGGTATATACCTCTGGGCTTTGCAGTTGGATGAATCTTCAGTTAGGGTTCAGCCTTCTGAATGTTCAACACTGAGGTGTCACATAAACCCACCTGAATTCAGAAATTTACATGACCTGCAGTTAATAAACTCAGTTATACTCATAAAGTCACACCAATCTACCTCCACATTCTCATGGAATGAGAATGATTTTTGTAGACAACAAAAAAGCCAATAATAAGTACAAAGTTGTAAAACAAGTTTCTAGTTCATTTGTAAATATTAAAGGTTTACATCGAGATAACTGAAGTTTACTTACTTGTAACAATTCATCTGGACCCATTTTTGACTCAATTCACTATACGCATACCCCATGTGTTCACTATCAGCAGCCACATCTATGTTGGCTTCAGCAATGCTGGTCTGGTTACCTCCTTTATCCCTCCCCTGACATATTGTGAAGATCATGCTCCTACTTCTCTCTTTATGATCTGGTCTTGGCTTCTGATCCACCCTAGGAAATTGTAAAGGCTAGAACACACATGTAGCTTACAGGACCTCTCTATGCAAATTAATTCCTCTGACTTATAGAATATTACAGTCTCTCATTTCCTTCAGCTGGCAACAGAATAGAATTTGAGAGAACTGTATCATCCCTGAGATCATTATACACTTACAACTGAGAAACAGATTCATGAAGATATGGGGGCTTAATGCAGCCTGCTGTTTGCCAAAACCATCTGATTCTTCCCCTTGACATGCAGCTAGTGTGTTTTCCAGCCTCTATTATATTCATACCACATGATTGACTTTGACCAGAGGATTCTAATCAGAAGTTAAGCATATTATCCCAATGACTTTTGTCCCATAAAAATCTATGCTTCAAGATCATAATTTTTTCCTTGTCTGGATTAATGCGGATGAATATTGTGGTGGTTTGAATAAAAATAGCCTGGTAGTTAGACTTTTTCCTTGGGACTGTTGGCTCTCCAGTAATGACACAGAGACTTATTATTAATTATGAAAGCTCAGCTGATAGCTTAGGCTTGTTTCTAACTAGTTCTTATAACTTAAATTAACCCATACCTTTTAATCTATGTTCTCCATTCATGTGGCTTGGTTACCTTTACTCTCTACTGCCAATCCTGCTCCTCTGTGTCTGGCTGTTGATTCCACCTTTCTTCCTTGAAAACATACCTACAAGTAACATTGTATACACTGAGTAATATACATGTATGTATATTATAACTATTAATATAAAAAAGGCCATGAATTTGAAAGAGAGAAAGGAGGCATATATGGGAAGGTTTGGAGGAAGAAAAGAGAAGGGAGAAATTATAACATTAATAGGTAAAAGAAGTAACTTTAAAAAATAGGAAAGTTACAAAATAATTTGAGATAAAGTCAGCTGAAGCCAGTACCATCTGGGAGATAAAATGTAAAAATTAAGATAGATTATTGGCCAACAGTTTTGATCTTGCCTTCTGAGAAAGTAACATTGTGCAATTATGTTGAGTAGATTGGGGTGTATAATCCTGGCTTATATTCCTTCTGGTGTCAGAATCAGCCCTAGACCACTTGACAAAGCAACTAACCAAGGCTTTCATGTGAACAATCCCCAAGTGTGCTGTATCTAGTGTGGCCAAGAGAATGTGGTGAGCTGTTTCTGAAGGATCGGCAGAATTTCTCTGTGCAAGGCCTTCTTTATGGTCAGATAGCTCAGCAATTAGATTGGAGCAACTTAAAAGGAGAGAGGAGCAAAGTGTGAGTGTCCAAGGAGGCTTCTCAAGTCACATCTGAGAGAAGAAAAATCATTCCAAAACCCTCATGGCATAGCAGCCAACACTTTCCAAGCCCTGACTCCCTGTTTTCCTTTTTCTAGCTTCATGGTAAAAAAACAGAAAACCAAAGAGGAGAAAGAAAACTCACATGAGATCACAAAGTATGATGTAACACTCTGTGTTTGCTTTTTACAATTACTTAATATAATTACTAAAAGAAATTCCAGGGTCATACCTATAAGGACATAATTTAAAGTATTTACTTAGCCTTGGAGGCTTGATCTCAGTTCTCACAATAGAAACCACAATTCGCATTAATATATGCAATCTGATACCATAAAAGTTCTATTGTGAGTCAGATGTGGTTGCTTCTTGAGCGACCTATAATTAGTGACCAAATAGAATTTGAATATTGTTAGTATTCTCACTTATTTAAAACAATTTAGCCTGGCACTAGCTTTGACCAGTCACTAAGCTGTGAAACTTTCTTTCATTTATTCCTCTCAACAATGCTTTTGGATTATACATCACTTTTGTTCCTAAAGTAAATTTCTTACTCAATAGGCTGTAACTTGTAGCTGGCTCCTCTTTTGTGGAACAGGGGTTGAGATAGGGTTTTTCTGTATAGTTGTATAGTTCTGGCTGTCCTGAAACCCACTCTATAGGCCAGGCTCCAGGCTAGCATCAAACTCAGAGAGATCCTTCTGCCTCTGCGTCCTGAGTGCAGGAATTAGAGGTATATGTCACTACCCTCTGGCCTGGCATCTCTTAATTTATGCATCTGTGAGGTCAGCTTATATTCAGATTCAAAAACTGATCAGAGCTCTAGAAACTTATTATCCTGTGAACTGAAAGGTTTGGGAATCCATTTCACAATAGGAAATAAGTAGCTTGTCTGTGTCTGCCTGACTTTATGAAATATAAATACCCTTTGGAAACAATAGGACAGGGATGTTCCATTTTTGCTTTGTGTTCAGAATTAACACAAAATAGAATTTATGTACACTTTCCTCAGTGTAAAATATTTTTAAATGTTGAATTAAAAACAATTTTAACAGATTTAATAACTTTTATACTGTATACCCTATAAAGGCATCCCTTATAAAAATCTTGAATAAGATACAGAAAATTATCATTTAAAGCTGCAGCAGAGAGTAGTCAATCCTCAGATTCTGGAATCAAAGAAGAGGTTAATGATAATCCGGGAAAGGAAAATGGCGGGTATGGACACATGGAACAGATATCTCTTTAAACTAACGAAACAAACAGTGTATTGGCCTTGAACAAACAAATGAACAGTGATTTTAGATCAGGAAAGCAGGTGATCAGCACAAAAACTTAGAGAGCCAACACCTTAGAGGGCTGTACCTTTAATTAAAGGGAGAGCAAAAGAAAATTAAATTCCTAATATGTACAAACATGGCAAGGAAGCTTATATATCATTATGGGCTTTGGAAAGATAATTAAAAATATCTCACCTGTCACATCCTCATCAGCATTATGTGGGAAAAAAGAAACCCTTATTCACTGTTAGTGTGAGTCCAAACTGGTATAGTCACTATGCAGATCAGTGTAGAGATCCCTCAAAATGCTATCAGTAGACCTACCATATGATTCAGTCAACCAATCCTGGGTGTACAGCCAAAGGACTTTCCTACTATACAGGTACTTGCATATCTGAGCTCATTGGTGATCTGGTCATAATAGCAAAGAAATAGAATCAGCACCAAAGTCCATGAACTTATGAATGACTAATGAAAATGTAGCATATGTTCACAATGAAATTTTATTCAGTTGTAAGGAAAACTGAAAATCTGAAATTCGCAGGTAGATGGATCAGACTGCAAACAATTAGACTGAACGAAGTAAACAAGCTCAGAAAACAAATGCTATGCATTTCCTCTCATGTGTAGATCCTAGCTTCAAATCTTTAAATTTACATATCTAACTTGGAGAACTTGTAGAATCCAGGAAACTAGGAGACACTTGTTGGGGATGCCATAAGAGAAGGAGCTAGTAGAACATAGATAATAAAAATGCATTTATTATATTATGTTTCTGGCCTGGCCTTTCCGGCCTGGTCCTGAGGTTCTGACCCACTGTCCTACAGAAACACACAGACACTTGTATTAATTTTATGCTGATCAGCCTATGGCTCTGGCATATTGCTAGCTAGCTCTTGCTCTTAAACTAACCCATGATTGTTATTGTGTTTAGCCTTCTGGCTTAGTACCTTTTCTTAGAGCAGCATTTCAACTTCTTTCCTCTGCATCTGCAGACATCTCATTATGGTGTCTCTGTTCTGCTCTTCCTGTTCCCATAGTTTCCTTAGTCTGGTAACCCCACCCACACTTTCTGCCTGCTTTTGGCCATTCAGCATTTTTATTAAGCCATTAGGCAAGACAATTATTTACAATGTAACAAAATATAGTCTCACTACAAGTATTGAGGGGGAAACTTGGGAGAGAATATTCAAGCAGGGAGGGAGGAGGAAGCATAGAGATGTGATTGCCAGAGGGAAGGTTAATCAATATGGAAGATATATTTTAAAAAGCCAAATTGAAACCTATTATATTCGATACCAATTATACAATATAAATACAAGAGTTTAGAATAGAGGTGTCCTGAATGGTTGGATAATGCTGTTCCAAGAGGCTATAGGGTTTTATAAAGCTCAGTACCAGATGTGAGGCACTTCCTTATTAGTTATTGGTCAGCAAGCTCTCAAAGGCCTCCAAAACCAACACAGATTCCTGTCACTAGTATTAGTTGTCTACCAGACTAGGTACAACAAAAACAACAAAATTGTTACTGAAGATAAAATACGCCTTGATTTCAGGGTACAGAGAAAGCAAGCTGGAACTTGAACATCCTTGCTTCCAGCTTTAATTACCTCAGAGGGTGCCATTCCAGCTGCTGAGGGGAGGGTGCAGGAGTAGAAAGGGCATCACAATGTCATCCTGCTTTGAACCTTACAGAACACAAGACAAAGCTGCCAGGCAAGATGTGTCCATTGCTGCATGCTACTGCATGACTGTTATGGATGTGACCACCTGCTCTTTTATTAGATTTGAGGCCTACCTCACAGGAAGGAGGGTAGACAAAAGACACCATAAACAACTGATTGATAAGCAAAGCCTGTAAAATCAGATGTCTATTTATAAAATTAAGATTATCTTACCTCATATACATGCAATTTTTAGCAAAAAAAAATATGACTTTAAAAAGTTTCCAAAGTAAAACATAAAATAGCAATGATTGATATTTAAGTATATTTAAATAAAAACAGAGGGAAAGTTGGTGAGATGGTTCAGCAGGTAAAGCGAATAACCTAAGATTTATTCCTGGGCCCCACAAGGTAGGAGGAGAGAACAAGCTTTTGCAAACAGAATACAGTTCAATGATTGTGTGTTTGTCTCACATAATTAAGACCTTGGGTCCAATTCTCAGCATGTCATAAATAGACAAACAAATAAAAATATTAAAAAATAAAGTATATGGGCTGGAGAGATGGCTCAGGATTAAGATCATTGGTTTCTCTTCTAGAGGGCTATTTCCCAGCATCAACATGGCAGCTCACAACTATCTGTAATAGCCACCCCAGGAGACCTGGTGTCCTCTTTAGGACTCTACAGGCATGCACACATGTCATGCACAAACATACATGCAAGCAAACACTCATACACATTAAATAAAATTAATTTAAAAACAAAGTGTACTATAGACAGATAAAAGTTATCTATGAAACAGGGAAGCAATATTATCCATCAGGTTATAACATAAAGGCACCAAAATTTCAGTGTCTTAATTCAATAAAAGTTTAGATCTTTGTCACGCTGTATGTCCACAGTGATTTCTCAGACAATTTAAATCACCATCAGTTCAGAAGCACAGGGTAATGGAGTACCCATATATCTGTCTTCATCAAGAGCCATTCCTGAGAAGAGATCACTCATTCTGGCTGCTAAATATTGTACTGTAAGGGCAATGTGGGTCCCTGCTACCCACAGTTCATTTGCAGAACTAGAATGATAGCTTCCCCTAATTACAAGGAATTGAGAAATTCAGTCATCCTTGAGCTCTAATGGAGAAGAAAGCTGGGTATTAGTAAGCAGGACCACTGGATACTACACAGAATATATAAATGACAAATATATATGTAAAAGACAAATTAGATGAGAAAGATACAAAACTAGCCCACAAGAAGAATCCCAAATGGTCATTAAATGTGAGAAAAAGTCTCAAATGGGAGAAATGCCAATTACAGATTAACAGATAATATCTAGTGTGTGTACAAGAGAATGTAAAAAAAAAAAATCAATGAAATTGCAGCATGTTTAACTGTGGCCTTTACTTTGGTACAGCTCCATTTGGGGGCAACTGTGGTGGATTTAGGTACTTTTGAGCAAGACTTAGGCATGGCTTTGTGATTTAAAGGATCCCTCTAAGGGGCGTGGTCATCCCCCTTTAGAGCCAGTTGCATACTGCCTAACCATTCCTGCTTTGTTCCTGCCTTCTTTCACATGAGACATTTCAACCCTCCAGAGATTGCCCTAAGGTTCAATCTTGTATCAGTGAGTGCTTATATAACCCCTTAATAAATAATAATCCTTTTATATAATCAACTGTTGGTAAATAATTCATATACTAGGAAACTAAAATATTGATGTATGGAGAAATGTTAAAACTTAGTGAGCATGATTCTCGAGCCTGTCCTTGAAAAGTGCTTATACATAATGCAGAGGAAGAGCTGAAAAACGAGTTTTAGCTCTGCCTGCAACATCAACAAAGGGAACACAGCTTAATTATTCTGACTACAAAAATGTGAGCTCTTTATACAATGGAATGATGTGTTGTAGAAAAAATAAACTAGTTAGATTAACTAAATCATATATGAACTCACATTTTATACTGGAAAATCAGGAATACCCTTTAGACATTTACATATAATGTCTTTTTGCTGCAGATTCTTAAAGCATGGAAAGGCAGACAGGAACATCTGTAATTCATGCATACATTCTAAACTAATAGGAATGGTAAGTGTTATATGAAAAATAATAGTCACCTTTAGGAAAGAAGTGAGAAATATGGAAGAATTTCATGGTAATCTGAATTAGTTTAACCTCTTAAAAAGAAAAATCTAAGGAAAGCATGACATTACTACCATCTATTTATTTTAGATATTGTATATAGATGAATACAGAGTTTTCTAAACACAAATGTTCTTGCCATGCTAAAGTCCACATTGAATCACTATCTCCTGACTCTCCTATCAACAGTTTTACCAGTTCTGGTAGAACTCTTTCTCTTATACTGTCTCAGAGAGATGAGCAGTCCTTTCATTCTGTTTCTCTGCTCCCACAGCACTCAGACTTGTCCCACCTGCCCAGGTGTCTTATAGCTTCATGGGCTAGGCCGTAAGTGGTGCTTTCATTTATTATTTAAGAGCCTTCTCCAACTCAATTTGTTTTGAAATTTTCAGTGTGTAAACCACATGTGCACCATGGGCTTCGTGTCTTGGTTCCTATAAAGTCCACAGTCCTGACGCCCTCTCAGCTGACTATTCTGAACCACAGTCTCACTTCTCTTTCCATTCTTTTTTTTTTTTTAAAAAAAATAAACTTAATTTTTTAAACACAAATTTTTAAATTGATTCTTTGGGAATTTCACAGCATACACCTCAGTTTCTCTCATTTCCCAGTTCTTCAATATTTGCCCTCTACCCTTGTAACCTACCCCTCAACAGAAAATAAGTTTTTTAAATTAGAAACCAAGCAAACCATCTTGCTGACCCTTTGGGGAAACAACCTTCTCCTCTACCAGTCACAGCCTTTTCTCATCCCAGACAAGGTGTCAGTCTCCAGTTCTGCCATATTTAATGCTTCTCCTCTCCACTATCTATCTCACCTTTCTATTACATATTTGTTCATCATAGTGACAGTAGAAGCCCCTGTGTGTCATGCCATATCCCCTTTGCCCAAATAGCTTGACTTGCAAATGGTCATTGCAATGAGTCAGTCTGGTTCAGGGCCTCACTACACAACTGATAATGGACCTTTACTGCAACAACAACAACAAAGTAAGTAATATTTCACTTAAAGTTGAAGATAAAGTCCAAAGTCCTACCAAAAAAAAAAAAAAGAAACAAAGAAAGAAAACATATCAGGGCACCCTGAAGCCACCCAAGTACCTGGCCTTGGGCAGCAGATAATATTTTGTTGAAGAGATGTCCTGAATTTCTCATTTGTGTTTGAGCTGAATACCAACTGTATTTATAGAATGCAAATGTATCTAGCTGTAAAAAACAACTTCACTCTCCTCTTGACATTGGTTTGCCATCATTTGAATCTATTGATGCTTGAGCCCAGCTGCCAACTTCAGGCCCCATGTATTTAGACCTTAAACTGATACTCACAGAGCCCAAGACTTGTGAAGACTAACACATTCAAACCTGTAGTCAGCAAAAGAGTGAGGCATCTGCTTAGCTGTTTAAAGGCCACAGAGTCAGCTCACTGTGTGGAGGAAGGGAACTAGGGGGCTGTGAGGCTGTGCAACAGAGCATGCTCACTCTAATGTGCTCATCAGCTTAGACAAGACATTGATATTCTTTCATAAAATGATAATGGCTAGAGGAAGGCAGCTTGAGGATGCATTCCTGAAGTCACCCAGGAGAAAGAGGCCAGAGCATCAGGAGCTCAAGGCTAGCCTCAGTTACAGAATAAAGTCCAGACTAGGTTCTAACTTAAAAAAAAAAAAAAGCACAGTGAATGGCATATACCTGCAATACAATCCTAGCCCTAGAAAAGAGAGGCAAGAGAATTGCTAAGAATCAGAAGCCAAGCCCACCTCAAACAAAAAATGAACAACCCAGAGGTGGTGGGGGGGGGATCACTATGACTTTCTTTTAAAGATTCCATCTATGATCAAGTGACCTACCTAACTCCAGTATGTTCAATTTACACAGAGAATAAGTTCATTACCCAAATAATGACAGCTATTATTCTCCTGAATTGGAAAGTAGAGGAAATTGAAGAGCAAGGAAAAAAAGGGGGGAAAAGAAGTAAGCAACAAGATAAAGAAGTAATAACTAAAAAGAAAGGTTGTGGAGGTTACTTGTGTGAGAGTGAACGGTGTCCTCCTATGTAAACCTGAATATCCAAGGACACAAAGCCACTGAGAAAAGGTGCAAGATAAGAACCAGGTTAAAATGAAGTGAAAGGAGACAAGAATGTAAAAGAAAACATAAGCAAATGCAAAGATGATGAAAAGAAAGTTAGCCACCCTGGGTAGTGGCTCAGGCCTGCAGGCAAAGGGCCACCAACTGTCCTTCTTAATCAAAAACCACAAAGAACAGGTCCCTCTGTGTCTTCACAGTTTTGACATTTAAGTTTTTGAATTTTGTTTAGATTTATGAGTTGGAAGAATTATGAAAAAATGCCTAATTTAAAATTCAGTTGCCTGCCAATTCTGTCCTGTGAGAATCAGCTGCCAACCCAGCCCTAAAACAAATAAAAATACTTCGATGAATTCATTTGGCAACAGAAAAAAAAAACATATTTTCTTTTTCTCTCTGGTACACTGGACACAAGTGAAGTAGCCTCCATTAAGGACAAATCTGGGTAAAGGGAGAGGCCCAAAGCCTCACCAGAAAAGGACCCAGTCAGGGCTCCATGATTGAAGACACACCAGGGACTGGAGGTAGCAACCCTAGTTGAAAACACCCTTCAAGCCTCGAGCTAAAGCGGCTTTTCAGGGATCATGTATCTTGGAAACTATTCCACACTAAACATTTTCTTTTCTAGACAGAGTGACAAGAAAAGATTCTGATTCCAAAAGAGAGGGAGAGGGTTCAGAAAGACAAAGAAACGGGAGAGCTGAAAGGAAGAAATGAGGGCATAAGAAAGAGTGGGTGAGTATACCATCCTCCCCAAACTGATAATGGCAGCCTTCCTGGGAACAAAGTACAAGACAAAATGCTTTCACTTTGCAACAGCATGCTCTAACCTCTGCCCTGTTTATTGTTCTAGGTGAGACTCTTCCCAGAAGTTCAATAGTCTGATGTGGTAGGAGATATTTTGACCTGTGCACAGCAGAATACACAGAGCAAAGTGATTCCAACAATGTGAGCCAGTAACATCATCTGACTTGCTTGTTTTTAACTGTGTTCCATCTTTGAAAGGCTCAGGGTCTGTGGCATAGGAGAAAAAGAGGTATAAGAAGCCTGTGAGTTTTATTATCTGGGAGGGGCTCTGGACAGGGAAACATCAATTCTTGGCTCCAAAGGACTGAATCCCTGACTATTTTGGAAAGGAGGTCCTACTAGTGCTGGTAAAGGTTTAGGAAAGACATTTTTATTTGAGAAATTAAGAGATGCTATAACCTTAGACTCAGCACTCATGCCATGCTATTCACTCATTCCTTTGTGCTATTACTATTTATGAAGCACTCCTGACTTGGACCTGGGGGAGTTTGGGGCTGAGGCTGCCAACATCCTTTGTGTTGTCTTAGGAGAAGAAAAAAAATCCCTGACCTGACCCAACCTTGAATAGACATAATTGTTCTACAGAGGTCAGTGAAACAGACACTAATTAGAGTCAGATAGTTTGGGAGTGTCTTTGTTCAAGGCATTCCATTTTCTTTTTTTGCGGGGGGGGGGAGGGTGGTAAGGGAAGGGTTTATTTTCTTTCTTTATCTTAAATTTAAATTATTTTAACATACCCACCACTGTTCCCCCTCCCTCCCCCTTTTCCAGTAATCTCCCTGCGTCTACCAACCCCATCTTCCCATCCATTTCTCAGAGAGGATAAGACTCCCAGAGTAAGTCAATGCAGTCTGGCATATCCATTGAGGTAGGACCAAACTTCTGTCCTCAGTATCAAGGCTGAGCAAAGTGTTCCTTGTAGAGAATGGTCTCCAAGATGGCCTTAATGAGCCAGCAGTGAAGGGGAGTGGGAGGGGGAAGGCTCCAAGCCAGTTCATGGACCAGAAATAAATTCTGGTCCCACTACCAGAGGCCCCACAAACTACCCATGCTATTCAGCTGTCATCCACATTCAGAGGGCCTAGTTCAGTTCCATGTAGGTTCTCCAGCTGTCATTTCAGAGTTAGTGAGCTTCCATAGACCCTCCATTTTCTAATGTGATCTTGGCTCCTTATTAATTTATCTGAACTTTATATTCTGACCCTTATAAGAAGACAATTGGTATAGCAGTCTGCTCTTAGTGGTCATTGTGGGATTGAGGAACGATCCAATAGGCTAACAGCTCTATAAACTGGCCTGACATGATCTGAAGCTGACAAGAACTCTATCATTTTTAGCCCATTGCCTCACTGTTTACACAGTATTAACATACTTGCTTTGTATGTACTGTTTGCAATGCTTCCCACACATACATATATACAGAGTGATAGCAAAAGCAGCCCCGCAAAGTTCCATATAGTGAGAAGAAGGCAAGGTGAGAGGTCTCCAAACAATCCTTGTAGCCCACAAGTAGGAAGAGAGACAGGGTGCTTTTTCTAAATAATAATATTAACAAGCAACTACTGTGCCAAGACGTAAAGGGTTAATTTGTGTTGTTCATTGTCACATGATGCTGGGAAAGAACTGAGCAGGAACCTCAGGATCCAGGGATCAGGAGGAGGCACATCTTGCCTGCACATGTGGCCTCTACCACTAACACTTCAAAGTGCCTCCTCAGACCGACATAACATTCTGACGCCGACTGTAAATGCCCTTGACACGCAGGGTGGAAAATATCAAACACTCCACCAGTCCCCAAAACGCAGTGTCTCTGCACTGGGAAAGGCCTTAATGAGCCAGCAGTGAAGGGGGGAGAAGGGGGAGGGCTCAGAGCCAGAGAGAGAGGAGGAGCTGGAACAGCACCGGTGGTTCTGATTTAAGGCTTGTACTGATACATGAGGGGCGTGTGCTTGGGCTCAGACCACTATGACTCTGAGTGCCCCAGGACCTTGAAGAACATCCCTAGGCATCAGTTCCAGGCCTTTCTGAGTCAATACCCTACTGAATATGTTTTTCCTTGCACATTCCAGAGCACATGACTCTTAAATAGAACTTCCCAGTCACCAAGCTGATCTCTTTTGCAAAGGCAGCTCTGTGCCCTATTTCTTACCACAGCTTCCCCTTCTCGATCATTGAAGATGCCATCTAGCTGTGTCTTCTCTTTGGGAAATTTTCATAGCGGATTTAATTGGCAACTGAGTGGGTCTCTTTCATGCTATCAAAGGGTACTTGTATTAGAAAGTCTTTCCCAGAGAATCTGTTGTTCTAAGCTACCAGTGAACCCTCTACAGAGTGTCTTTTCCCATTGGACAGCCCAGACCAAGGGAAGGTAGAATGTGAATTCTTCCTACTGGACTGTCACAGAAGTGTGTAGGGTCACTGTTCATTCTGTAACTCATTCATTAGTTTTGAAGAATTGGAGTATATAAAACTTATAAAACATGTTTCTTGGCCTCTGCCTGGAATCTTAAACAACAGAGGAAAGTGACATATAAAAATAATTATGGACTTTTGTGTACAATGCCATAAAATAGCCCTATTACAAAGTACCGGAGAATTTAGGGGAGGGGGTGGTTGGGCGGATCTATGTTGCTGTTCCCTGACACTGCATTTGAACTGGGTAGGATGCTGGAAGTTGGAAAAAAACAACTAGTGCAAAGAAACAAGGTGGGGGAGTGTAAATCCTATTAAATTTTCAAAGGACAAGTTCAGTGCAGAAGATTTGAGAAGGCAACAGAGGTAGGAAGCTCTGGACAGCCACCAAAGTAAAGGCGCAGGTCTTCCCAACAATCTCAAAAGCTTAATGGGGAGGCTCCATCCTAGCTGTAGGCATATCTAGTGATAGAAAGATGAACTAGAAAGAGAGAAGGCTGTGCCTAACGTGTTCCTCAATATTTAAAAATATTATTTGGGCCCCAGAAGAGGGTTGATATTCCACTTATTTTGTTTCGTTTGTCTGGGTTTTACTCTAAAACCCAGGTTACACTCAATATATAGGTCAGGCTGGATTTGAACTCATACCAATTCTACCTAATGTTCAAAAGTGCTGGGGTTACAAGCATGAATGAGACACCACCAATCCCCCAACTGGAATTTCTTCCCAGGTCTGCTGAACTCCTTGGCTGCTGTTCCCATTTGGTGGATCTTAGCTTCTGCATTACTGGTATTCCCAAGGTGCTCCTTTCTAGTCCTTTACCCCCTGTTTTACTCTCTACTGACCCTGTGTTCCAGGAGACAGAACTTGGGGAAATCATCAAAACCACTAGTCCGTTACAGAGCTGCACCCCAGGGGGAGGGTTGAGGATGAAGTTTGAAGTTTAACCACTGTGAAAGCATCAGTGCATTCTTACATAAACAAGGAAATTTTCACCAGAAAAAGACAGAATTACAGATGCATTCTGGTACCAAGCTTCTATCAAACAGGCCCAAAGGGACCTGTCAGAGGTTTTCCTACAAATTACATTGGTATATTTTTGATGGTGTTTGGGTGGTTACAGGTTTCCCTGTACAATAATATGTCAACATAAGATATGTGAGCAATTAAAAATGGTAACTGAATCCTTTGTGTTAGAGTTTTTACAGGTACAATCTTCAGGGAACAAGGAGCAATTTCCCAGGAAGGGGAGGCTTCTGAAAGGATAGAAACAGGACCAGTGGTTTTTGCAAAAGTTGAATTGTCAGAGCAGGCCTCAAAGTGAATGAATTAATTCAAGTGATACAAAACAGCAGCTTTTTCTTTAAAAAGTGTAATTTGAAAATAATTAGTGGGAATTTTTCTAAAAAAAAAATAAGTTGTGTCTCCCATCAGAGAAAGATTATAGACATCAAAAACCATTGCTTTTTTGGGGGGAATATTGGCTTTTACTAAATAGCTTAAATGAAGATTCCATTATTTGCTTTTGAAAACCATGGCTGTGTTCAGATGTGATGACGAGCTTGAAGAGGCACCTTTGATTTGAGCATGTGTCTAACTACATCTAAAACATCCTATGTTGTGGAATCCAGGCAATATGTAGAGACTTTGACATGCATTGTGCCACATGAGCCAAAAGCCTTGTTTTTAACCTCATTTTAACTGTAAGAAAACTGAAAGTCATAAGGATTCTTAACTTGCCCCACATTAAAGGTTGCATCTCTTAATGGGCAGAAAAGAGATTCTAATCAGGCTCTGAGCTGGTTGCATTGTACAGTTTATTGGTATTTCTAAACAAAGTCACTAGATGCTGCTTCTTGAGTACATGGGCAGGAATATATGAGGTTTGACCTAATCAAGCTGAGTAAGTATCAGACAAGTACAAAACAAACAGGCAAAATCAAGGAAACACAAAAACTCATTGCTCCACTCCCTCCCTCTGGGCTTCACTTTACCTTCTAGGAATCTAGAAGAGACAGGGAACTGTTTGCTACCTCTGAGCTTTGAGTTGATCTTAACTGGTCACAGGACAGGGTAGAAAATATTGCACTGAACCAAGCAGAAGTTAATGTGCTGCAAGTAAAAACAGAATTTAACAATAAACATTTAATTCCTAAGTCTTCTCTGCTCTGTCTTCTGGCAGACAATTTAGTCATCAAAGATACTTTCCATAGTGCAGCCCCTCTGTGGTCTCCTTATGCAAGCAGTCTGTCCTGCATTTTATACCTTGTTCATCTCTTAATTACAAATGTCCAGGTGGGCACATAGAGACGGTGCCTCTGAGCCAAGCTTGCTCACAGCCACTAAGGCAAGCAACCAGCCTTTGCCGCTATTCTCATCCCTCAGCTCCATTCTTAATTGGAGGCAAACAAACCCGTAGATTTGGTTTGTGGTGAGTGATACTCCCCCTGGAAAGAACTTGAAGAAAACACTCTCCTTCCTCCAACATATTAACTGAGATTTCAAAGCTTGTGGAAAACAATCATTGGGTGGCTAGAAGACCTGGAATCTTCTCTGTCCAGACACTTAAAGTTTGGTTTCATCACTTAAAATGGCACCGTCACCATTTCAAATTAGACTGAAGGATTAGGGCATAAGACATGTCCTACAGATACCCACTGCTTCCTGCAAGAATTCCCTTGTCCACCCCTCTGAAGGCTGTTCTTGGTTGTCTACTTGTCTGTGTCTGGAATGAATTACAGTACAGAAATGGAGAGCACACTTGTGATCCAGACCTTGAACAAGAAGACAACATGCCTTTGATTAGAATGTTGAGGCTGAATGACACACCTTTTTTTTAATAATGAGGAGGTTTTATTATTATTATTATTATTATTATTATTATTAACAAAGAAGTTACACTTTCTATCCTTGTATATCCTTATTCAAGGTCCCTTCCCCCTCCCACCACATCAGGTCATTCTTTCTTCTCCACAACTCCCCATCTCCTCCCTGGGCAGGCAGCAGGCAGTCCCATGGTCCCACTGACCCAATATTGCTTAGTTCAGTCTCCACTCCTGGCAAATCCAGTTTTCTCCCCCCTCCCTCAAGAGTGAGTCAGGTGTTCCTCTAGGGGGAGTGGGATCCAAGGAGTCAGTCCAGGGTGTTTCTGATCCCAAGCTCTTCAGTGGTTGTGGTTTGCATCTTGGGAATGCTTGGCTTTTTTCTTGTTTGTTTGTTTGTTTGTTTAGAGTCCACTAATGAGTGAGTACATCCCCTGCTTATCTTTCTGAGTTTGTGATACCTCGCTCAGGAGGATATTCTCCAAATCCATCCTTTTGCCTGAAAATTTTAGGATATCATTTTTTCTTACTGCTGAGTAGTACTCCATTATGTAGATGTACCACAGTTTGTTAATCCATTCTTCAGCTGAGGGACATCTAGGTTGTTTCCAGGTTCTTGCTATTACAAATAATGCTGCTATGAACATAGTTGAGCCAATGCCTTTGGAGTGTGACTGTGCATCTTTAGGGTATACACTCAGAAGTGGTATTGCTGGGTCCTTGGGGAGATTGATTCTCAATTTTCTGAGAAACCACCATACTGTGTTCCAAAGTGGCTGAACAAACTTACACTCCCACCAACAATGGAGGAGTGCTCCTTGCTCTGCATCCTCTCCAGCATAGGCTGTCCTCTATGTCTTTTATGTTAGCCAATCTAACAGGTGTGATAACACACCTTTAACCTAGGCCACACCTTCCTGAGATTTGTTTAGTTACTCCAGACTACCAATGGAGTTAAGCCTTGATTCAGAGGGTGCAGTCTACATTCAGTTAGCTAAAATGAACCATAGAGTTTTCTGGTGGATTCAGAGGAAGTTTGAAAGATTCAGAGAGCAATGAGGAGAGACTTAGGAAAGATTCAAGAGCCTTTTCAATCTGAGAAGGTAGAGAGGAGAAAAGCTAATCCTTTTCTCTGTCTCTCTGTTGATCATTGTTCAGGTTGTTGTAAGCATATCCATTTTCCTTGCTGGCAGTGGAGTCTATTTCTTCAGAATTAAAGCATATACAAAAGACCAGCTGAGAGACCCAGACTCATTGGACTGAGAAACTACTAGATTCTTGTACGTTTTATACACAGCTAGTCATTGCTGGATTGCATGCAGCCTGTAAGTCATTCTAATAGATTCCCATGTATGTAAGTATGTGTGTGTATGTATATGTATATACATATATATGTGAATTTCTTGGAATCTCCATATGAGAGAGAGAGAGAGAGATTCATTCTGTAAGTTCTGTCTCTAAAGAACTTTGTATTATTTAACTCCCTCCTTACTCAGTCAATAGCCCCATCATATTCCCAAGCACCCATGCTGGAGTTTTTAGTTCCTTCTGTCTGTCCTGTCTCCTGGTCAGTCTGTGTGTTTTGTTTTCCTTCCTTCCTTCCTTCCTTCTTTTTTTCCTCCCTCTGCCCCTTCCTTCCTGTCTTTTTTCTTTCTTTCCTTTTTGGGGATATTTCTCTTTGTCTTTTCATACCAATTTTCAACTATTCAAATTCTTTTTATCAACCTCTCTTCCTTATGCCCATATTCTACATTGCTTCCAAACTGATGCTTATAAGCCAGGGATAATAATTGTCATTATAGTCAACATTTAACATGTGCTTGCTAGATCCTGGCCCCAGGTGAATAGTTTCCCTGTTTTTATTTGCTTTTCTAACATCACATCCTTACTTTGAAGTTTTTGGTGAGATTTCTTTTATTATCAAATAAAATTTCAGTCTTATACAGTGTCACGGTCTAGCCTATTCCTTACTCCAAGTTATCTCAGGCCACTGCTGCCCTTTCACTAGAGAGCTATGCAAAAATGGGCCACTGCCAGCTCCTCCCACCATCTTCTACTGTTTGTGTGCTCATACCTGCTGCCTTCCTTTTGTCTGTGAGCATGTACTTTTAACTTCTTAAACCTTATTAACTAAATCATTGTTTTGGGAACGTTTGTTTCTACCCAGTCTGCCCTTTCCCTATCTCTAGAGATTATATCATTAGAAAATGCTAAGTTAAGTAACCTGCATGCATGTGCAATAGATGTCATTTTACTGATACTAATTCTTGATGCCCCAGACAGAATACAGACTCCATATTCCACCACCCTATGCCAAAATGAAGGCTTCAGAGTAACCTCCCAAAATTCAAATCTCAGCTTTTACTAACAATCACCAATATTTAACTTATCAGCCTATGGTCTCTGTAGAGAGGGCAGCACGAGCCCATGGTGGCACATTTTATAACCAGACTCTTCAGGGAGCAAAGCTCTGACTACTTGGCTTCATCCTACCTAGAACAGATTCTGGCAAATTTTCAGTACTTGATTTTTTACTGGAAACTTTTATGCGTGCAAAGAGATTATATTGTGCCTGCACTCTACATTTGACTATATACATTTAATTTTTCTTTGTGGTGTACTTTTCATTTTCTGTAAACATTTCTAAAAAGCAGTCAGTACTCTGTATCTAGAACCCTAGTAACATCTGTGGCAAAGACTTAAAACTGCTTGCCTGGGGAGTAACCAACCAATGTTGATTTAGCTTAAGGTCCCCTCTACAGATGAAACCCATACCCAACACTGCTTAGGTGATCAGGAACCAGAGTAGATAGCCTTGGCTATGTAGAGAAAAACCAAACACTACTGTTTTTTTTTTTAAAAAAAACTATAAAATGGCTCCTAATGTTATTCTGCTATACTATAGATTGGTGCCTTATTCAGCCATCATCAGAGAGGCTTTCTCCTGAAACAGGGGGTAACAAATACAAAGACCCACAGCCAGACATTCAGCAAAGAGAGAGATCTCGAAACATATATCTCTAAATGGGGTGTCTCCATCAAATCCCTTTCCTCAGAGCTCACGGATCTCCTTGGAAGAGGAGGCATAAAGACTGAAAGATCCAGAGAGAATGGAGGACACCAAAACAAGGCCCTATAGATCAATATAAGCAAAGGTTATATATTAACTCACAGGACTGAGGCAGTAAGCACAAAGCAAGCACAAAGGGGTCTACACCAGGTTTTCTCCAAATACATTATAGCCCTCAGTTTAGTGTTTTTATGGGACTCCTGGGTGTGTGAATGAGTTGGTCTCTGATTCTTGTGCCTTTCTTGGGGCTCTTTTCCTTCTGTTGGTTCACCTCATCCAATTTCAGTATGATGGTTTTTGCTTTATCTTATTATATTTTATTTTGCCATGTTTTGTTGTTATTTCTTAGAAGCCTGTTCTTTTCTCACAAGGGATAGAAATGGATCCATATCGGATAAAAGATGTGAAACTGTAATCAGGATATATTGTGTTAAAAAGGAATCTACTTTTGATAAAAAGGGGGCAAAAAGGAAAACTGCCTGCCAAATATCTACTTTAGGAATAGAAATGGAACTGTGTCCAGCTAAAACACTATACTTCTGAGCATCCTTGTAAAGGGATGTGGACACATAGATCAGTTTCTATGTCCAGAGAGCTCTAGAAAATTCTTTGAAATGTTTTTAAACAATTCCTTGGGAGGGTGTCAGAATACTGATGATCTCTTTTCCCTCCACATCATCCCTGAAGCCTGAAACTAAGACTAGAGGGATGTATCTCTGTTCGTCTTGGACTCCTTTAATTAGAAAGTACTTTAAAATGGATCGCTGGAACATTACAGTGGGCCAAGGTATCAAGCATGAAGGTGCGAGCCCAAGGCAGTGCATCCTCGAGAAACACTGAACATGGTTCATTGCTCTGCAAACCAGCTTCAGGAAAGAAATTGCACATAACATTGAATCTTTTACAAGACAGATTCAATAATTAGAAATACAATGAATATGGCCATGTCGGAATGGTGCAAGTCTAGAGGCAATGTATAGTTTATCTTAGGCAGCCTTTGTCTTCTTAATAGTTAATAGTCGTTCCTTGCCCACTTCTATGTTGGACCTAACATTACTGTTTAGTAAAAATTTTGGAATGTGTCAACTTGATAGATCATTAGCTTCCACTAACCAAAGGGGTATGACTGATGTCATCTGAGGCCTATCACAGAGACTGCCTGCTTTGCTATATCCCACCTACTAGATATATATCACTACTGATATATTTTACTCATGCCTTTATTTGTAAGGTGTTTCATTCTGTTGCTATAAACCTTCACACATTGTTACCATGTTGGGATGTAAAATTAGGATAATTGTCAATCTGTGTCCCTGGCCCATGGTCACTCATATGTGGCTCTACAGTAAACTATCACATATGCTCTTAAAGATGAGAATTGTGGCTTTGTATTGACGGTTTAGTATCTGTGGTGATGGACTGTTAGCTCACCATCAAAGAATTCACATCTCTCCCCACCAGATTTTCCAGAAAACTCTATTGTTCTTTATTTAACTTTAATGCCTTCCTCCTTACTTCCATCTCCAGGCCTGCATCGATGTGTGTGCTTGTGAGACTCAAGTAACTTTAGAAGTTGGAGAAACAAGGAAGTCTGAGAAATGGTATTGACTTTTCATTTTTTTCTAGTCTTTAAAGTACAATATGATATATGACAAAGGTGCTGGACTGGGTGCTAAGGGGGCCAGGATGCTGTATTTGCTTTCTATCAACCCAGATTTACCAGTGAGTCTTTTCTTCAGAGCTGTCATTTTTTTCAGAATTAGCAGGGATATGTAGCAGTGGGAGTACACAGTGGGGTTTGTTGTGTGCACGTTATGCTTGGGGAGAAAAAGTTACAAAACTTAGCTAGAGGCCATAGAACCAGTTTTGAGTTGCAGGACACTACACAATTTGAGGAAAACAGAGTTATTTAGTTTGTGGTTCTGGGGGTTGGGGAGTATAAGGCACCAGTGTCTGGGGGCCTTCTTTGTGCACCAGTACATTGTAGAAGTCATCATAGGGTGTGACACAGTTGTGTCAGCTTGATTCTCTCTTCCTCTTCTATTTTTGATTGATTGATTGATTGTGTGTGTGTGTGCGTGTGCCCTTGTGAATGCTAGGTAAGTGCTCTATTACTGAATTGCATCTTCAGCTATTTCCTCTTACAAATCCCCTAATTCTATCACAGGATTCCCACCTGCACAAACACATCTAAGTTTAAATGTTCCTCAAAAGCCATGCCTTCTAATATCATTGATATAGGGACTTCGGAAGTAAGTATCCAACAATATGCTTGAGAAAGACTTTCTGGAAAGGTTACTTTTGTAAACAACTTGATTGGATATGGGACTAAGAAACACACTTTGGACAGGTCTGTCAGGGTACTTCCTGAAAAGATTGTCTGAAGGGAGAAGACCCTTCCTCAGTGTGGCTCAAACTTCTGGGAGCCCATCAGATATAAGGAGGTTGGAGGAAAAGCTAGGAGCCTACTTTTGCCCACCTGCCTTCTTTCCTGGTAGTGCATCTAGCCCTGTTGGTACCTTTCCCACCTTTTACTAACATTGGAACCCAGGCCCTTCAGCCTCCTAGCCTGGACTAAAGTCTCAAGGCTCTTTAAGAATCTTTTAGGCCTTCATCAACAGATTGGGACTACTGAGACATTCAGCCTCATGGATTGAACTACTACTGAGTTTTCATCTTCTTCAACATGCAGACAGTCACAGGGTTGGACAACCTAACCCATTTTGGGCAAGACACTTTAATAAATCCTTGTCTTATATACTCATCCTATGACTTATCTTCATCTAGAGGTCCCTGACTTGAATTGTCATTACGATTATTTAGTGGGTCTATAACTCTGTATAGCTGAAGTTGCTTCCTAGCCAGCCTCTTGGTTCCTCCCTATGCCATGGACACCTGATCTCAGCATTTGCCTTATATATTAATGCTCTTCCTGTATAGCCTTTTCCTAGACATCATTTTTCATGGTGTCTCTAGCCTACCCATGCCCTAACTGAAACTCCTCCCTCCCTCTCATCTTGCCTTGTCTATTCTTTCTCCATAGCACTATTATTTGCAAAAATGTTATAGTTTTACATATTTGTTTTACTTATAAACTACCAAGTCTCACCCCCATCAGATAGGCTCAGCTAAGGTACAAGTGTTTGTCTCCATTTTTTCAACATTGTCAACACAGAAACCAAAGAAGTAACTCATAAATACTTGTGGGATGGATGGATGAATGAATAAAGTATCTACAGACACATCAGGTTAAAGAACAAAGAACCTTTCCCATGGAGAGATCAAATGTAGGTGAAATTTCTAAGACAACAGAAATGGGGATTCTCTAACAGGCCCATTCTTTCAGGGTTCCCTCTGGGCAGTGGTGTGGAGGTGCTTTGTTGGGGTTAGTGTCTTTGGAAGTGCTTGAGACTGACAGGGTTCTGTCCGGAGAGAAAGGCTGGCCTGGGAGTCAAGAGAGTGGGTTCAGCCTCGACTCCTGATCTTTCCACCTTTTTTGTTCCTGATTTTACTGATGGGAAACAGGATGCTGTTAGTTGTTAAATTTTTCCATGGTGAACTGGCATTGCAAGAACAATTTGTTGACTGGGGATTTGTAGTCTGTGGGTGTAACTCCAAGGGCTCAAGAATTACATTTCAACTCTTAATTTCCTCTAGGAAAGCGCATGGTTGGAAATACCCATTCCCTACACCACAGAACAGGGCTGGATGTGCTGAGCCATGACCTCTTGCAAGCTCATATTAACACTGAGTGCATGACAATATCTGTGGTCACTTTGTCAGGACATTGTGTTCTATATGGGACAGCAAGCTTTTCATACAACCTCCATTTCCACCCGGACACACAAGCTATTCCTGCACATTTCACATGAGTGTCTTGAAGAAATCCAGGGATATTTTTCTTTATCCAGCCTGATATTTATTTTGGCAAGAGTTCTAAAGGCTGAAAGTCTTGAGAGATTTGAGTTTTGTTAAATTATAGACATAATTTTAGTGAGGTTAAATAGCTCAGGAAACAATTGGAGTGCCTTCCTCATCATTCCCACCCTTGAGACTCTAGTTCATCTTACAAGGTCAGACTCTAGAGCTACCTTCTCAGTGAAGCTTTCCCAAGCCATTGGATTGAAAGTACCTTTGTGTCTCTCTGAGACTCTGTGGCCTTAGAGCATATCAGGCAGATCTCGAGTGGGAAAACTTAAGCAAGTTCCCCAGATCCTATAACCAGATCTCTCTCCAATTGAAATACTGGCAATTTATCATAGACTTAAAATTTGCCCAGACAGTGTATTCAAATATTCTCACCACATAAAAGTATGTCAGACAATTAATATGTTGGAAACTTGACTTAATCATTTCCCAGTAGACATTACTATGAAGATACTATGGTGAATGCTATTGATATTTACAACTTCACCAATTTTAATTATGTGAATGAGTGGCAGTGGCAGGGGTTTGTGTATTTGTGAATACAGTGCTTATGGAGGCCAAAAAGGATGCTGAGTCCCCTGGAGCTGAAGTTGTTGGCAGTTGCAAGCTACTCATCTTGGGGGCTTGAAAGACATAATCCTGTAAGAGTAGCAAGTGCTCCAAAGCACCAATCCACCACTCAAGCTCCATCATTACACTTCTTAAAGTGATAGTGAGAATAATAGCAGCCTAACATTTGCTGTGTGTCATTTCCTTAGCAGCCCTGAAAGATGAGACTATGCCATGATGCCATCATTGAAACAGCTTGCTTGTGTCATAATCATAATCACTTGTTCTACCTGTTGCCTTTGTGTGTGTGAATGTTCATGTATGTGGGAGACATTTTCATCAATTACTGGAGGGAGGGAGGGAGGGAGGGAGGGAGAGAGAGAGAGAGAGAGAGAGAGAGAGAGAGAGAGAGAGTTACACTAACCAGGTCCTTCCTGCTTCACCTCTTTGACAATGAGATTACAATATATCTCTACTGTGCCTGTATTTTTATTATTTTAGTTTTTACATGTGTCCTAAGGATCAAAATTAAGTCCTTGTGATTACAAGGCATGTATTTTACCATCTGAGTATCTTCCCAGCTGCTGTATGTTGCCTTCTGTTGTGATTTATGGTGTAAAATAGTCCCGGTGAGATAATACAGGATTTGTTTTGTCTGGAGTGAGTCACATCTAGGGCTTTGCCCTTGAGTGTGTCATTTAATCTTTGTGCATTCCCTTCACTGGAAGATAGAAATAATAATGTTATTGTGAGGATTCATTGAATTGATAAATGAACATAATCCCAAATAATAGCTGGCTTATGGTAGTTATGATGATGAAGATAATTTGCCATGACTGTTAAAGTTTGTATCACTTTTAGTTTGAAGCTTCCTTGTCCAATTTTGAGTTCAATCTATGGCCTTATCCTATCCTTGTGTGTTACTAAACTGTTTTAAAAATGATTCAAAGGGCTGCCTTTTAGAGCCTTGTCCAGAGCAGAGTCAGAGGTGAGCAGATTTAAGCTCCTGGGCTGCCCATCTGGAGAATCCCTCTCCGGGGCCAGGTCACACTCAAGGGTCTGATCTCAGACTCTTGCTAGCAGACAGGCCCTAGGCTTTAGCATCAGGGGCCTCCTCCAGTGACTCCTAAAAGAAGAAACCTCGTATGGCCAGGCCCTGCCTCCAGGGCAAACTGCGACTTCAGAGAAGAAAGGACTAGGAATTTTGAAACTCATACCTGTGTCTAGAGCAGAGTCAGAGATTGAGCAGAACCCTTGCTCAGAGCAGACAGGAGACACACAAACCCTCTAGACACAGCTGACTAGAAGCTGACTAAGTGTGAACCACTGAAGCCATGAGCAGATGCCAGTGCAAGAATATATATAATAATATAAAGAACAACAAGGCAGCACCAGAAGAAACAGGTGGTTCTACAACCCCAAGACCTGAACAGAGCAATGAAGAGGAAACAGAAGGAAACAACAGCAAAAACACCTTTATGAAGATTATAGAAGCCTTAAAAGAGGATATAAAAAATTCCCTTAAAGAAATAGAAAAAATACCAAAAAAATGAAAGAGATGACCAAATCCTTGAAAGAAAATAAAAAAAAATGAAAACCAAAAAAAAAAAAAATGAAGAAACCATTCCAGGAACTAAAAATTGAAATAGAAGCAATAAAGAAGGCACAAAAGGAGACAAAGCTGGAAATAGAAAATCTAAAGAAAAGAGCTGGAACTACATATACAAACAAACCAACAGAATCCAAGAGATGGAAGACAGAATCTCTGGAGTGGAAGACTCAATAGCAGAAACAGATACATCAGTCAAAGAAAACACTAGAAGCAAAAAAGCCATAACACAAAACATTCAGGAAATTTGAGACACGATGAAAAGACCTAACCTGAGAAAAATAGGAATAGAAGAAGGAGAAGAATAGCAGCTAAAAGGCACAGATAATGTATTCAATAAAATCATAGAAGAAAACTTTCCCAACTTAAAGAAGGAAATGCCTATAAAGATACAAGAAGCTTATAGAACACCAAATAGATTTGACCCCCCCCAAAAAAAAAAGTCAGCACGCCACAAAACATACAGAACAAAGAAAAAATTTTAAGAGCTGCAAAAGAAAAGGGCCAACTTACCTACAAAGGCAGACCCATCAGAATAACACCTGACTATTCAATGGAAGCAATGAAAGCAAGAAAGTCCTGGTCAGAAGTTATACAGACACTAAAAGAGCATGGCTGCCATCCTAGACTACTGTAACCAGCAAAACTATCAATCACCATAGATGGAGTAAGCAAGATATTTCATGAAAAAGTCAGACTTAAATAATACCTGTCTACAAATCTGGCCCTTCAGAAAGCATTAGAGGGAAAACTCCAATCTAAGGATCCCAGATACACCCATGAAACCACAAACAATCGATAATCCCACAGAAGAAAAGCTCAAAGAAAGGAAATATATACAAGCTACCACCAAAAATAGCAGGAAACATCAATCAGTGGTAACTAATATCCCTTAATATCAATGGACTCAGTTCACCTATAAAAAGACAAACACTAACACAATGGATACAAAAACAGAAGCCATCCTTCTGCTGCATACAAGAAACACACCTCAACTTTAAAGACAGGCACTGGCTCAGAATAAAGGGTTGGGAAAAGATTTTCCAATCTAATGACCCTAAGAAACAAGTTGGTGCCGCCATCCTAATATCTAACAAAGTAGACTTCAAACTAAAATCAATTAAAAGAGACCTGGATGGACATTACTTATTCATCTCAGGAAAAATTGATCAGGATGAGATTTCAATCCTGCAAAATCGATTTGGCAATCCTAACTTTCCTGTTATTCCAAATGAAGTTGAGTATTGTTCTTTAAAATTCCAAAAAATATTGTGTTGGGATTTTGATGGGAAGTGCATTGAATCTGCTTTTGGTAGAATTGACATTTTTAATATGTTGATCCTATCTGGGAACACGGGAGAGCTTTCCATTTTCTGATATCCTAAAATTTGTAGGCAAATGGATAGATTTAGAGAATATCCTCCTGAGCAAGATATCACAAACTACCAGCACCTTGGAGCCCATTCCCTTCTGAGGAACACCTGACCCAGTGTTGATGGTGGGGTGTGTAAAGCAGATCTGCTTGGAGTGGATGCTGAACTTAGCCACTTTGAGACCTTGGGACCTCCTGCCCTCACTGGGGTGGGGGAGATAAAGAGATGGGGGGAAGAGAAAGTGCCTGGGAGGGGCAGGAGGGGCAAGGGAGTTTGAACAAGGGGATATACACAGATAAAAAATAAGACTTCATTCACAATAAAAAAAATTTACTTCTAGGGGCTGTAAAGATCAATCAGTGGTTAGGAGCACTGGCTGTTCTTCTAGAGGACCTGGGTTCAATTCCCAACACCCACAACTGTCTGTAACTCCCATTCCAGGAGATATCTCACCTTCACACCAATGCAGGTAAAATAAAGTTAAATAACTATTTTTTAAAAAATCAAAGGGCTGCCTGTATAAATGTTATGAAAGCTTATTGAAAGGATCATTCCTGGACTTTTGATTGTTCCTGAGCTCCAGAAAGGTCTCTTGACATTGACATTGGAGTTTGAGGTCAATAAAAAACATCACATTTGTTAATGAAATATACAAAAAAAAAAATCAAAGTGTTAAAAAAATCAGAAGTAAGTTCACTTCAAAGGACCCTAATCTTACCCTGCAGCATGGGGCTTCCATTGCCTGTTCAGCTTGTTCTAATCCTCCAGTTTATAGACAATAGGGAAATGATCCCTTGGACTTGAACACGGCTTCATTAAAAATTCCCATGGTTTAAATCTGATTGGATGTAGTACTTAAAACTTGCATGCTTAAATGACTCTTCGGCTTTTTTTAATCTCTGAAGGTTCCAGGCAATGTTGGATTCCAGCTGGAAACATAAGGGTCAGATCTGACTCTGAGTATCACTTGAAGCCATCCTGAAACAAGTTATACTCATGAAGGCAACCAAGAAACAAATATTGCTAAAACTGATTTTGAAATAATATGTCAAGAGAATTTAAATTGAGATATAAATCTCTTTGCTCTTAGCATTTTAAGCATGAGCTATGACAGAGGTCTTGAATCACAGAGACTGTATGAATTGGACACATATATATTTTGCATTTATTCATGCCATTTTGTTTCATTTTGAAGGTTATTTTTAAAGTGTTCTTAAATAAAATATTATTTTTCTATAAATGTGTCATAACAGCCCATCAGTAGAACACTATCCCTTTAAAAATGAAAGGGAGGGAAGGCATAATAGTGTTGTGGTCAGCACAGTAATAAATTGAATTCACCTGGTGGAGTTTGTTCTCCAGGTCTGAGGAATGTAAAGGAACACATTTCCAGTGAATGAGAAAGAAGTCCACAGAAAGAGAGAATTCCTCTGCAACATAAAAGGAGAGGTTACAGTCCAAAAACCTGACTCCAGCACAAATGGCATGTCAGGGTGAAGAGTCACACTCCTTGGGTAATTTCCATACCAAATGTGTAACATTTTACAAGCCACAGCAAAGACTGTCAAGTTCAACCAGCCAAGCCCAGGCCAGCTTAATATCTCCAACAGAAGGGGAAGATGGCCACAGCCTAGAATTGAACACTTTTTAACAATTAAAAGCCTGATTGAATTAAGTAGTAAGGAAAAACAAAAATAAACTATTCATTCTACTGGATAGATTCTTCCAGAAGGCAAAAGTATAATTTGTTAAAAAAAAAAAAAAATCATGAAAGTTCTCTCTGAATCTCAGAATCTGTAGTGTAATTTTGAAATCTTAGATTTTAATTTCTTCACTTTTAAAATAAAAAAAGGCTCACACCTGTTTGAAAGAGTGGATGTGAGGGTCACATGGTACAGTGGCTTCAGAATTCCTCACTGCCCCCTAAAACCTACTCAGAGCCAGGTACATCCCACTACATGCTTCATCTTGGACACAAAGACTGCTAATTTTGTTGGGATAAGTAATCCATGCCTATGACAATGATAATAATAACAACAATAAGAAGAAAAATATGGCAAATTATGTTTTGTGGCTCTGGCAGAGAAATTAAAGCAAAAGTGGAAACTGAGGAATGTCGAAGTAGCGCCAGTTAAGCAGTGGGGAGTATTTGATATCTACTTGCTGGATATATCTTAAAGGAAATGGTGCTTTGAGGCATGCCTCATGTCATCATAAGCTTCTATGCCAACAATAAATTACAGTGCTGTTATGTATTTAGACAGTAGAGCCAAAGGCAACACCAGATTTATCTGAGTTCTTGTTCCAGGAATTATGGTCTTGCATTAACTCCTTTTTCTCCAAGGAATACATCATACTGAGTATGAAATTTTAGGGTTACACACATTATAATTGTGACAGTAAGGGACCAGATAATATTAACTTTTATTTGCTGTAGGGTAGAAGGGGACCCAGAATCCCTTTTCATGAAGTCACACAAGTGAACCAAAAGCTCTCTTACTCTGATCCTGGTAAGCTCACTGCCATCACATAGCTTGATTGCACAGTAGCTCAGCTTCCTCATTTCCTTTTCAAGAGTAATAATTCATACATTTAAACCAGATTCATGCTTTTTTTCTATCTCTATCTCCCTGGGCCTGGGTTAGGGTGTTTTCCTTTTAGACTTCTAAGGAAATGTGTTGCAGGTGTGAGTGTCAAGCTGTGCCGTTCACTAGGCAGTGCCTTCAGCAGGCTCTGGGGAGCTGCACCTTTGGAATTCTATTACAAGCAGGTGAACCAAGCTGTGATCAAATAGGAGATCTGAGGGAAAGGGGCCTCCATTCCAGGAAGCAGCCTCCAGTGCACAAGCAGGATGCTTCTCAGGGGTTGAAGGAAACCTGAGCAGTAGAGCGATGGCTGTGTGGAGGCAAAGCCCACTCAGTGGGAATGTTTTATATATTAAGAATGGGTGTTGGAATTTGAGATAATGACCAGTCGAGATGAAGCACTGGTGCAAAGAAATTATCTAGAAAGATTCTTAACAATTGTTTTAAGGCCCATTAGTTTTAACTCAATGGACAAACAGAAAAAGAGTCAATAATAAAATGATAGTCCTATATCAACAAATTGATAATAAATTTTCTGATTCAGGCTTTAGTCAATTTATCTTTACTTAGAAATTATAATACTTCTTGAAAATAGCATGCTTTAGGGAAATTGTCAGAAACACAGCAAGATTACTGTTAGAGAATGTCTTTCACTCCATTATGCATACTAGTAAAATAAGGGAAGCAAATTTAGCATTCAACAACATGAACATTTAAAATAATTTATACACAGTCATACAATTCAATATTATAACCTATTAAATAACAAGTGTTTAAAGAATATTAATGTTTTAAAATGCTTGCACTATTGTATTTTCTAAACAAAAAAAGGAAGAAAGCAGGACATAAATCATGTATACCATATGTATATAAAGCTATGCATACAACTATGATTATGTATAGAAAAAGGTCAGAAGTTGATATACTGTAGAGAAAATAATATCCCATCTTTAGGTGATATGGATATGGAATATTTCTATGTTCTGCTTGATTTACATTTTTTAAATACTGTACAAAATAATCTGTATCCTTTTAGTCATCTGATAGAATATTATTTGTTAAAAAAATGATGTAACAAACCCCACATAGAATGATGTCCAATAATGACTAAAAGCCATTTTCTTTCCTCTTACTAAAGCCTAATATGCATACTTAGCCTAGATAGTGCTATTCTAAATTATCCTTGTGTACCACCACCCCTGTGACTACCTTGATTCAAATGTATAAGAATTCATCAAGACCACACCATTCAACTGGCCTCAGGAATGTGCAAGTCTGAACCACTTCCCTTCAGCCATGTGGGGAACATCATTCCCATATATCCAAAGTTGTACATGGTCCAAGGCCTGTCACTTTCAGTGAGTTAAGAGAAATGGAAGGAGGGAGGGAGAGAGAGAGAGAGGGTGGCGGAAACAGAGAAGGAAGAGGAGGAGGAGGAGGAGGAGCTACGTGATGGCATGCATAGGTGTGCAGATCCACCCCATGCCCTTTTTGTTCACCAGGTTTCATAAGGTACAAACACTCTGACAGTGGTTTTTTTTTTTTTTAGTGAAAAATTAATCCATAATTCGATAGGTATAGAATGTGTCTGTTTTGTGTGGCCCCTTTCACTCAAATACATGGTGGGAAAAGAGAGTTATCAAACTTGCTTTATGAAATTTCACTCTACCAATTGAATTATCTTTATTGTTATATTGGTTTCTAATTGTTCTCTTGTTAAAAAACTGACCATTTGTGTTCATGACCATTTGCATATGATATAAGTAGATGTGTGAACTATCACAACATTTTGGAAATGATATATTAATTATAAAAGTTAAGCTGAACATCTCAAATCTAGTTAGATGGAGGGAAAATTAATTGTACAATTTTAAGATGAAAAGGTAGTTTTTACTTCTTTTAGGCAGAGTTCATTGACCTAGACAACTTTTATAACTAAGTGGCCTGGGGATGATCTGGAACCTGAGGTAAGTGGACATGGAGCCCAATAGTATACTTGACACTGGGGCTTGGCATCTAAACTCCAGAAGAACAGAACAGTCACAGATTACTATAGGACAAGATAGATTCCTTCTCCACATTACTCTTCACCCAACACTTCCCTTGTTTCCCAGAAGAGAATTATAAATCACTCACTAATCATCCTTCATATGTTTCCCAGATTGTAGTTCATTTTCTTGCACTTCAGCTCACCATGCTTTGCTGGACTCGATGGTATTGGAAACAGGCTCATCTATCTCCTTCTCAGATCTACAACTCATATTTCTCTGCTTCTGTGATGCTATCCAATGCCAAATCTATGGTTCTTCCACTCTTTTTCAGAGCTCCCTGGATCCTGTTTAAGCATGCTGCTCTCCTTTGTTACCTCTGTGACTATGTATAGGTTAGGTGACTCCTTCACAAAGTCTACTCATTTTCCCTGGTTCTGCTCACACAGTGCCTCTGAGATAAGACAGTTCTAAAGCCTGTTTGAATCAGGTATGTGTGTTATTCTGACAGGTAGAGGAAGCCTTTTCTTCTCTTAGGGAATTCTCAAAGGGAAGTGAATGTGGCTGAGTAGACACAAAATATTAGCTTTTTTCTTCTGGGAATTGTAGCCATTCTCTTCCAATTTTTACTTCAATCGCAGGCAACAAGAACAAAGAAGAAGAAAATTAGTTTTAGATGTGGAGAAGAGAATTCTGTATAAAAGAAGTAACATTTTTAAAAACTCTTGGGTTTTAAGTGGAAACACTAAGAAAAGCAGGAACAGAGTTTTTTTTATAATATTGTGAGAATTATTACTAGACATATTTTAAGACATAGTTCTCTACTATATTGAAAGGATGCTTGTGGTTTGGTGTGTCTGTAAAAATTACAAATGGACAAGATTTTGTAAAAGAAACAGCATTTGAAATTAGAATTATTTTGGAAAAAAAAAAGAATTATTAGGGGAAGCATAAAGACCTTTAGCCAAAAGAAAAAGGTATCCCATGGATTTTAAAACAAACAACATAAAAGGGATCATTGTGAACACCATCCAGCATGTACTTGTAATTATCAGAAGTAGAATTCAGTGATTGAATATGATGGGTGGAAGCAAGAGAATGAATAAGCAATTATTTATTGGGATACAGCCCAGCATAAAGATGATGAAGGAGAAGTCAAGCTCCAGTTTTGTCCAGAAGCTGATATGGTCCCAGACTCACCTCATTCAGTAAAACATTCATTTGAGGACAGGTTCTGGCCAGGACCCAGTTTTTCTTTGGCCTCCATAACCAGCAAGGTGTTCTGCAAACATCTCTCTTACCCTCACATCCTTAACTTTCGCAGCATTCCTGCCCTCCTTGGGAGAATGGAATGTTTTAATTTCCCTCCATAACTTCTCCTGGAAACCTTACATGTAGAAATAAATGCTGCAGTTTGAAGGTATTTAACTGAGTGCTTTCTGGTGTCTTGATTCAGAAGCAGACACAGAGACAGGTTAGAGATAATGGGCAAGTGTGGAAAATGGGATGAACATTAGAAGGTGAGAAAGGGAAAAAAGGACATATAATAAATGCTGGCATCCTAAGATAACCATCAACAGAACCACTGGAATTAAATAATATGAAGATCTCTAATTATAATTATTTAGAGATATTCCTATATATATATATTATATATTCCTATATATAATACTAAAACCAAGAATCACCTGCCCAAGTAGTCAAAACTGAAATATTTACACACTGCTTCTAACCAGTCATTGATCATAAATCATGAAAGACTTGTGTACAATAGAAACAGTTAATTTCCTGCTACTTTCACTTTATGTATGAATAGAGTTCCTTCTAAGGGTTGGATGTTCAGTCCACAGAAAGGCATGCAGAAACCAACAGTGGAAGATGGATGTCTTGAATAACATGATCATAGCTCAAGAGATATGAATATGAGCAGGTCATTCACTAAAAACACTTGCTATAAGCACCAACATCTCCTATGTAAGTTTTATGATACACTATATTTCCCTACTCCTTTTGTAGTATGTGAATACATAGACCAATGTGTCTCAAACGTCAGAGTACACAAGAAGCTTGTTACTTTAAAAATCTCATTAATCAAGTAGATTCTGGGACCTCACTCACCAATATTCTGACCCACAGTTCTGGGATAGGACCCAGAAGTTAAAATCTTTAAGTGTTCCAGGTGATTCTGACATACATGGCCTGTGGTTAAGAAAATGAGAAGCAATGTATGATATAAAAAACATATGTACGGGTTGTTTTAGAGATTTCTGTTGCTGCAATAAAAGCATCTCAAGTAATCAAAGATGATCAACTTATAGGCAAAGTTTACTTTACCTTAGTTTGTGGTTTAGGAGGTTTTAGTCCGTATATGTTGGTGCCATTGTTGTTGGGATAGTAGCAAGGCAGTAGTCTATTAGGACCATTTGGGAAAGAAGGATGCTTGAGCAAAAATGACTGGGAAGCAGGAAAGAGTAAGAGAAAGAGTGTGTGTGTGTGTGTGTGTGTGTGTGTGTGTGTGTGTGTGTGTGTGTGTGTGAGAGAGAGAGAGAGAGAGAGAGAGAGAGAGAGAGAGAGAGAGAGATTGAGTTTCTAGTATCATTTCAAGGGTACTCCCCAATGGCCATTAGGTAATTCTTTTAAACATGCACTTTCTTACAATAGTGCTAGGAGCTTGGAATTAAACTTTTAACATTCGAATCTTTAGGAGACATTTCAAAACTGAGCTATGTAAAACAGTAAAAAAAGTGAAATGTAAATGGTATGTCTTGGTGTCCTTGTATATGAACACTGGCTCTGCTAGTTAGTTGCATGACCTCTATCTGTATCTCTTTACCCATAAAATGGGACTAAAACTGCCCATTTTGATGGTTTTCTATGACAGTTAAGCAAGACAATGCTGCAGTAGTCTTTATCAGTTTGTCTAAAGTAAAAGTTCCCTTTTTCTTAGAAGATTAAAATGTATTAACAAAGCATTGGCAAAGACAATTTATAATTAACAGCATTTGAGAAATTGAGCAGGCATAAATCAAAGCTTCACACTAATGTAGCAAGTGTTTCACTGTACTTAAAAGTTGAAGAATTTTGTTTCCCACATACAAGCACATGATCTTAAATTTTCATCCTTAGACAATGAGTTTGTGTACCAGTATACCATTTGACTTGTTGACTCTTTGTGTTTCTAGAAATTATGTTTCTAAAAACACATTACAGGACAAAGAAGAAGGTGCCAAGAAAAAGAAGACTATTTAGAACAGATTATGCCTATGCATCCTATTTAATGCTGTTATCTCATCATGCTCTAACTGGAAATCAGAATGAAATTGGGATTATAATAGTATTACCATAATACAGACCTTGAAATATGAAAATTGGCAAACAAAGCAGTATGTTTTACACTAAGCAAATGTGCAACCTTCATTTAATTTGATACTGTCATTTAGATCATACAGTTACCTTATATGTTTCTCTGGATAGTTTATCCACAACTCATATTTCTCTTAATGATCTTTAAATTTTGTCTAAGTTAGCCATATTCTCTTAATGATCTCTTAAATTTTGTCTAAGTTAGCCATATTTCTCCTATTTGCCATAATTTAAGATTGAGTTCTGCAGGGTCCTTGGAACATAAAGAAAAATATATTAAAGAAGGAAGCTAAGTAAGACATCTACACAATGGAGTACTACTCAGCAGTAAGAAAAAATAATATCTTAAAATTTGCAGGCAAATGGATGGACTTGGAGAATATTCTCCTGAGCGAGGTATCACAAACTCAGAAAGATAAGCAGGGGATGTACTCACTCATTAGTGGTCTCTAAACAAACAAACAAACAAGAAAAAAAAGCCAAGCATGCCCAAGATGCAATCTACAACCACTGAACAGCTTGGGATCAGAAACACCCTGGACTGACTCTTCTGATCCCACTCCACCTAAAGGAATACCTGACTCACTCTTGAGGGAGGGGGGACAAAACTGGATCTGCCTGGAGTGGAGACTAAACTAAGCAATATTGGGTCAGTGGGACCATGGGACTGTCTGCTGCCTCCCCAGGGAGGGGATGAGGAGTTGTGGAGAAGAAAGAATGACCTGATGTGGTGGGAGGGGGAAGGGACCTTGAATAATGATATACAGGAATAGAAAGTGTAACTTCTTTGTTCATAATAATAATAATAATAATAATAATAATAATAAAAAGAAAAAAACAGGTTAGCTGAAACAATCCTGTTCAACAAGGAAACTTCTGAAAGCATCATCACCCCTGACTTTGAGCTCTACTTTATAGTAATAAAATAAACATCTTGGTATTAGCATAGAAAAAAAGGCAGCTGTATGAAAGAAGTCCAAGGTACTTCTCCTGTTTATCAGGTGAGGACAAAAAGAAGTGAATGTTAAGTGGTGAGACATTTCACAAGACTTATCACCCATAAAATAGGAGCAAGAAAAGGAACTAGTTAAAGATACGGAAGACATATAAAAAGTTTAAGGAGTTATTCTAATAGAAAAATTAATAAGGAATGATTGACGATGGTGAAGGAATGAGAATAACTTTAAAGCACAAAATAAAGACTCAGATATAGAAAATATAAAGTTTTAAAAGACAAATGAAAGATGAAATTAGCAATGACCCAATAAAAGTGAATAAAACAGAGAAAATAAAAAAAGACATACTTACAATTTTAAATATTAAAAAAAACAAGAATATCATTACCTGGATCTCATTTAGTCCTGATAGGGGTCCTTTGTCATAGCACAATGCCACCCACAAACAAGGAGCAAAAGGTGCCTTGTTCTTGAAACACTTGTATCTGAGACACATAGTCCATAGTCTTAATATCTTGAAGCAAATAAGCACATCTAGATTTAGAACAATAACATAAGCCATGTGTAGGTCAGTTTATGTATGCAAAATTATGGAGTTGAATTAAATTATCAGTAAAACTCTGTTTTGTGCCATCGTATACCAACAAAAGCCATATTTTCCAAGTAAATTTCTGTATTTTTATCTTAGGTGATTTTCCTGCTCTTGTGATGAAATATCATTGCAAAACAACTTATGGGAAAGGGGATTATTTGGCTCAGAATTCCAAGTTCCAGTCCAGCACTGCAGAGAAGTCAGGGCGGCTGGAACTTGAAGCAACAAGCCACATCACATCCATAGTGAACAGTGGGGAACAATGAGTGAGCGTAGCACGTGCCTTCTGGTATTTATCCTACTTTGTCCATTCTCAAACAACCCGACAGACATAGTGTCATCTGCCATGGGTGGGTTCTCCTTCCCACCCTAGTTAACTATCAGTCAAGATAATCCCCTCACAGAAATACCCACAAGCCAACTTAATCTAGACGATCCCTCATTTGAGAGTTGTGATTCTAGATGTGTGGAGTTGGTGGTAAAAACTAGCCATTGTAGTTACTTATCTCATGACTATGACAAAATATCTAATTCCTGTTTTCCATCTGTCATAAAAAGGAAGGCATGAGAAAGTTTATGGCAGCTGGAGCATGTGGCAGAGGATTCACACATCTTGATGGAGGAGGAATCAGAACTATTTTGTCAGAACTAAAGGTAGATCTAACCTCCAAAGTCTTCGGCTTTCAGCTAGTCTGCACATCAGTTCTAGAATCTCCATAAACAGTGCACTACCTGGGGCTCAAGCTTTCAAGAACATGTGTCTGTGGAGGACATTCAATATTCAAACTGTAATAACAATTTTCCTAGTGAAAGAAAAACAGGATGAGTATCAATAAGTAAAGCAATAAATATTGGATTAGTAAATACTAAACCATTTCTTGTATGGAAAATAGGGGATGAGGTTCCTACAGGCCTCTGATCATGTTTTTATTAACTGATCAATACACACCTGTATTTCATGTTTGCTTTGTTTTAAAATACATTATTTAATTGAACTACTAAGTTATGTGATTTATTAAAATACAAGTGAATGAATGCTGCTTATCTATCATTGGTATTTTTCCCTAAGATGCACCATTGATTTCTTGTGCTCAGAAAACCATGACAATATTCAACATGTGGCTGGAAGCAATTTAAACAGCAAAACCCTCATTAAAGGGCATAGAATTGCAACTGTGATATTTAATAATCTCTGATAAGGATACACAGAACAGAACACTACCTTAGTCCATTACAGATATGGATTTCAGAATTACACATAAGGCATTGCAAATAAGAAAGCACAGAATCCACTACTCATGAGGACTGGCTATACCTTTAAAATAAAAATATTTTGTAATGTCACACAGTCTGTAAACCCCAAAGTTGCTTTAAAATTTCCCTTTTAGGGGGATCTAGGTTGTTTCCAGGTTCTGGCTATTACAAATAATGCTGCTATGAACATAGCCCTTGGGCTAAAGCGCTTAGGGTAAGAATGTGCATCATTTGAGTATATGCACAGTTGTAGTATTGTTGGATCATTGGAGAGATTGATTCCCAGTTTTCTGAGGAACCACTATATTGATTTCCAAAGTGGCTGTAAAAGTTTACACTCCCACCAACAATGGAAGTGTGTTCCCTTGCTCCATATCCCCTCCAGCAATGACTGTCATCTGTGTTTTTAATCTTAGTCATTCCAACAGTTGTAAGATGGTATCTCAGATGTTTTTTGATTTGTATTTTTTGGATGGCTAAGGATGTTGAACAATTCTCTTTTTTCTTTTATTTAAAAGGTATTTTTTTTATATATCCAGCGATAGATAGAGGCAGAAACAGAAATCCCTAGCTAAGCACCAGATCAAGATCCTGGTCCAGCTGGAGAGAGAGAGAGAGAGAGAGAGAGAGAGAGAGAGAGAGAGAGAGAGAGAGAGATATTAGGATCATGAGGAGGAGACCCGACAGCTGACTAAAGCTATTGAGAGCTCACTTACTCTGAAATAATCACTGAGGAACCCTCATGATATCCTCCAAAGGTAGACAATTGTCAACAACTGTCAAATGGCATGGGCAGTTTGTATAAACTCTTACAGTAGAATCAGACTATGTTCTTGGTGCATGAACTGGCATCTTGGAGCCCATTTCCTTTAGAGGAACACCTAACTCAACCTTAATACTGGGACTCAGGTCTTGGGACCTACCTCAACTGCATGTGCCAGACTGAACTGACCCACTGTGGGACTCCTTGCCCTCCTTGGGGAATGGGTGGGGAGATGTTGTGGGAGGAGGCTGAGGGAGGACTGGGAGGAGGAAAGGGAGGGGGAGCAGTGGTAGATATGGAAAAATAAATTTTAAAAAATGGGAGTAAATTCCCTTTCACAATTTAGTCATCTAAGTTCTGTTTTGTGCTCAGAAACATCACCTCTATCTGCACAAGAGGATAAAATGTGGCTATCCCAACATTCCCAAAAATATGACAGCAAGGCCACAATAACTTGTGAGTGTGACACTAATCTTGTGTTTGGTTCACTGTCTGTCTTTTGCTATCCACAGTAGGGTGTTTTCCCTTCACCAGCTTTTAGCTGGCCCTCCACTTAAGCTCTGCTGTAGAAGTCTGTACATCATCTGAGACATGCATTCTGAAGGTGAGTCAAGGGGCATAGGGAGCCTTAAGAATGTCACCTGAGAATTATTTTTCCACCACAGTTTCTCTTTCAGAGATGACATTGTTGACATTCATCACTAACCTGCATCTACAGGCAACATTCAAACTCCACACCATTCTTCTTGGAGCATTTTGGCCTCTTCTGCTGCCACATACATGTACCTAAGAACCACAATGAAGGTAAGAACTGGTAGGTGTTTATATTTTATTTTAAAAATGATCATAAAATTGAATATCTTTATAGGATACTATGTGATAATGCAATGTACAACATGTAATGATTAAATTATGACAAGTAGCATTCCACATCCACAAATTATCATTTATTTATGTTGGAAGACACTGAAATATTTTCTTCTAATATTTTATAAGACTACATAATAAATTATTATAAAATAGAATCATCCTACTGTACTATTCAACACTTAAATACATCTATTTTGAATGTGTTTTTAAAAAGTTTTCTTCTCTTGCTCAGTATACCTGCAGTAGCACCTTGCTTTTAAAAAAAAAATTAAGCATCCTTAGGAAAGTGAATTCTGTCCTCTATTGAAATATTCCCAACATCTGTAAACCTACTGTCAGAGGGAATTGAACTGTGGAATATTTTTAAACTTGCTAAGTAGTCCACATCTATTTTTACCAAATTTTCCAACTTTCTAATTAATGGCATACTAATGTTATCAATGTAGAAGCAACTGCGAACAAATCATATAACCTGCTAAAGTCATCTAGCTGGTAAACGCACAGAAACAATTGGTCAAATGGAGCTTCAGGTTACTATGAGCCATTGTTTAGTAACGGCCTCCATATCTTTTATTTTAACCAGCTGTAATTGTGGGTAAAGTCAATGATTAGATGTGTTTAATCTGCTACCCACGGGCTGTACCAGTCTAAGGATAACTGGATGTGGCCTAGCATAAAATCACAAACTAGCTGAAAACTTTATGCTGTCTTTCCACAGTGTTCTGTAACTATCTTGTGTTGTTCTTGGACATACATTTTGTACATGACAGTATTGTGCCATATTTAAAAAGTTGGAGGCACCAGATGAATAATTTCAATCTTAAAACCACTGGATTTATTTTACTGTCTAGTGCATAGGTGTTCATGGGTAGACAAAATTCTGTGGGAGGACTGTGGAACACACAGGTTAAAGTGATTTTTCTTTCTTTAGCTGTTCTGTGAGGCTTATAAAAAAGTTTGTCTGCTAAGAAAAACAAGTGTCATTGTCTGAGATGGCTATTTTATAATGTCTATGTTTTAAGAAATTGATATTAATGAAAATAACATTTCATAATTTGAATGAAAATATTACTACCAGAAATCTTCAAGCACAATACAAAAAATGATTTTAATTTAACATCCATCCATGTATTTGTATGTATAGAATGAAAAAGAAAAGTACTTTAGAATTTGAGTCATTAAGTATATTGTGTACCCTGAGCTATAAATGTACACCAGATATATTATATTGAATACATTTAATAAGCATTGCAAATAAAAAGGCCTGGAGATATAGCCACACAAAATCAATGGCAGAGAAAACCTGAATGCTGGGCTTGAAAACAGAAAATTGTACTAATAAACACTACCCAGCCAGAGGCAAGGAATCCATGCAGGCTTCAGCAGCCTTCAGATGTGTTCCTGTAGCCTCTGTTGCAATATAACTATATTAAATAGCTACATATTCTCTTAACAGCCTATGTCTTATCACCGAAATTGCTACCTGGATGTATTTGGCATAAGTTACAATATTTTAAAAAGTACCAAGTGTTATTTTCCAAATTTAAAATATATATTGCTACACTGAGCTCTTTCCTGCGTCTTCAATTCATTGCCCTATTTTTATCTTGTTAAAGTCCCAACTCAGCCTGGGGGAAATACAAAACTTCTTGATAACATTAGCTCCTTTTACAAATAAGAATTCTAAAGCTTAGAAATGCACTTAATGATGTCCTCAAAGACTTGAGGCAATCGAAAGAGCTGTTTCCAGAAATCCTGAAGCATAGTTCTCCCCATTCATGTATTTCCTTCCCTTGGTGGAACCTTTAAATGTCCACGTAAATGCTAGGTGTGTTGGTCTTCATTCATCCCAAAGATATTAATCGTTCTTTTGCCCAGGTTAAAAGACTCCATGGAATTGGGGTTCATTCTGAAAATTATAGGGAAGACAAAGAAAAGATTCTTTAATAAGAAAAATGTCCTTGGGAGTGTGGGGTTGGAGGCACCTTCATGTGGCCGACATTTTTATTAAAGCTTATTTCAGAGAACATTTTTATTCAGGAAGCAGTGATCATGTATCTGAAAGTCATTTCCAGAAAAATAAGGACAGGGATCAACACAGCTCTCAAACATTCACCCTTGCCAGGTCCCCCAAAATGCCTTTCTGTGGGTGTTCAGTTCACAGTATCTCTGAGAGAGATTGACTGCTTCCAGAAATCTGTCAGCTGAGAGTTTGGAAGAAACAGAGAGAGCTTTGAAAAACACAGGGATCAAAGGTACTTATTAGAGTAGTTTCCAAAGAGCTCTGGAGTTAATAAGGAGCAAGCAGGATGGGATGGGAGGAATCCAGAGGCAGATTCTGGCATGGAAAACTCCTTGTGGCAAAGACCAGAAGAAAATACCTATGGGAACAGAGCTTAACCAGAAGCAGGGTGTTAAGCAGTGTACAAACGAATTGCTTTGCTCTTGAACTTGGAGATGTATACAGAGTGTATCTTTTCTAAGAAATCTGATCCAAGAAAAATAATGAAATACAGCAACAATAATATATACACACACACATATGGAAAGCACTCCATGTTTTCTCTTAGCAAAGGGCTCTTTTTTACTCTCATAAAAAGATTCTAATAGAATCTTACACATTAATCAGTTTCCAGAACTCTGGTTTTAAAACTATTCTAGCAAAATTATAGGTTTTCTTCTCTATCACTAACCTTTCAAACAACTGATCAACCAACCAAGCAACCAAGCAACCAAGCAACCAATTTACTTCACTCTAGAATGAAATATAATTTAAATGTGTGCTATTATGTATACCAAGAGAAGACATTTATTTCATCAACTTCTAATCTTTGAATAGATCAGAAATATTCAATATCTGTGTCTACCCAATATTAAGGCATCAAAATTAATGGTTGTTTTGTTTTCCATGTAACTATGTGGGACTTCTTTCTCAATAAAACTTAGTAGATAAAGAAGATATTTATTTCCAATGGATCAAACAGATATATACAAACTTTCTTTGAAAGTTGCAGTGTATAATTGATGAAATGTAGTTAAGCTGTAATACTAGAGATGAAAAGGCAATGATAGAGGCATAAAACCTCGTGTTCATGGGTTATATAGCCTTCATGCACAGTATGTAAGATTTTAAACCGATGAGACAATTTTTATCAAAAAGCAATAATTTCTTCAAGGTGAAGGTATGAGAAATACATTACCGGCTAGAATTCTAGGTAAATAATACTGATAATTGACCAGTGTTGTTGCTATAACTCAAATTTCTCTACATCAAAAGAAACAACAGTGTGAAAACAATGTATAGGACATAGAAAAACCAATACTCAGAGTATATTCAAATATCATGATTAATAATCAGTAAAATTACCTCAACACTTCTCTAATCAAGTAAAATACCCAGAAAATACATGGGGGAAAATGTTCTATATGTTTGACCATCAGGAAAATTCAAATCAAAACTACGCTGAAATATAATCTCACCTTGTTCAGAATGACAATCATCAAGAAAATAAAGAGCAGCACCATTGACAAGGATTCAGGAGGAAATGGATCCTTATCAACTGTTAAGAATATAAAATTTGTCTAGCCACTTTGAAAATCTGTATGAAGATCACCAAAAAATATTAAAAATGCAATCGCTCTGTGGTCCAGCTCAATTACTTCTGAATATATAACCCTTCAAATCAAAGACAGTCTTCCATAGAAATACCCGAATATCCAAGTTTACCACAGTATCATTCACATACAGCTAGGTGCCTGTTACCAGATAAACTGGTAACAAAAATACGGTAAACATGGAATGTATAAACATGTAATCAAGTTTTATTTAGTCATAAAGAATAATGAAATTATCTTGTTTGAAGGAAAATGTACAAAACTGGAAATTATATTAAGTAAAACAGGCCAGCCTCACAAACTCAAGTATCAAATGGAGAATTCAGAGGGCTGGCAATGGCAATGTTCTTCAGCAGATGTTCCTTTAAGCTCCTTTCTGATCCAGTAATTCCAGATGTTGAAATGCATCCCAAGGAAAAATACACATGCACAGATTGTCTTGGCTACAAAGTTTCCTAATGTAACTTTGTTTTTAAATGAAAAATTAAATGAGAAGCATTGTATAATTTAATTATAGTTAAGAAATTATAATGCCTTCCTTTAGTAGTCATTTTATAGCCTATTAAATAACAGAATGTTAGTGGATATTTAGTTGGATGGAAGTGTGTGTAAAGGCAAGTTGCAAAATAGAATTATATTATACAATATCACTAAAACATAGAAATAATTTATGTCCATATTGAGATTTCAATTAAATATATTTGTCAAAAGTATAAGGTTTTAAAAATAGTATGCTTTATATTTTATTTAAGTATTTGTATTCATAGTTGGTATCTGATGTATTTACCAACCTTTCTTTGAGGATTAACATTTTAAATTTGTAGTCTTATTAAACAAGAGACAGTCCTTTTAGCATGGGTGATTCTCTAGTTGGACCAGGAACAAATGCTTGATTCAATTCTATCTCATCCTTAGGTTAGCTGGTAAGTTCTGAAATAGCAGCAGTAGGGATAATGGAGAATAAAAGAGGGTCAGTGAGTGGGAGAGAGAAGGAGAAAAAGAAGGAGAGAGGGAAGGGAGGAGTTATTTCCATTTCCAGTCATGTTCTATTGTCCACTGCAGTAGCGTCGTATTTCCAGTGGCCATTCCCCCTGCTTTCAAACTGTTCTACTCTTTATTGCAAACAACTACAAGAACAGTAACACCAGAAAAATCTACCAAAATTTTTGAAAGATGCTAAATTTTATTTTCAAATAAACTTGTATCTGTATAATAGCATTTAATGCTTTCTCAATTATCAAGCATGATTACAGACATCATGGCACTGCTGAGTAGCATGTGCTTTTCTCAAGCAGAATGAGATTGCTGCCAAGCTGAGTGTTTTTAGAACTTAGGATAACCTAAATTATTCACTTTACTCAAAGCTTGGATAAAACTTGAGTCCTATTTGTGCATTTATATCTTGGAAAACTCACCCATTTTATCTCTTTCAGTGTATGTTATTCATCTCAGCTCCCTGTAATTTGGAAACTCTAGAATCCCACCTGTGGTCTACATGCTGGGAATGGTATTGGAAAATATGACTATTGAGAGGAATAAATGGATTTTGCATCATTCTGATATGTTTCTCTTGTCTTTGATCTGCTACCATCATGCGCTTAGGGAGCTTAAAATAATTTCATGATAGACTACAAATCATCAGGTTAGGAACTTCTGTAGGAGAAGTGTATTTCATGAGGAGTTCACCCCATAAAGTCAGGCAGGACTCCTTCAGCTCCATTAAAAGACATTTAGTGGGGCTATTCTTTATATAAACCATTTGACCTCAAGTCACTAATTCAAGTCATTTGTTAAGCACCATTATGGAGGTCCATTCTCAAGAAACTCTGCAAAAAAAATTTCACATGCTTGTCATTGATGAGCTTCATAATTTTTTCCCATCATCCAAGAACTTTCAACCAAGTCAGAATCCCTGAACTCCTGCTGTTTGAACCGCTGAACTTCTATTCAAATAGTAGAAACTAAAGGGTAAGAATGATGGGCATTGTTGGAGTTCTAGAGGACAGACATGAGACATAGAAAGGACATGGTGTACACTTTGTCCCAGATAAAGACACAGGTGTGAGCAGTATAGGAGAGGAGGCAGCATTAGTAACAGAATGCCTTTGCAGAGACACCGATATGTCCTTCATTGAGAGCAACTTCGGAGTATGGGTAATATGTTGAATGTTTTAATGGAGATTAAAACTCAGAATTTCCACAAATAAAAACCATGACTACAGGTTCCTCTTAATACTTAACAACTTTGGGAATAAAGAGATAGTTCCTTTAATCTAGATACCAGTGTCTTTATAGTTCTTCAAAACCATGGGCTTCTTGTTGGATCCTTCGCCTGGTTGCCAACTATAGCAATGAATAATTAGGTGCAAATACTTGAGATTCACCACCAGTTGTTGGAGGCAGAAAACTCCTTTCTTCAATGCTTGAAAGCTAGAAGACACTAATATGTGTCTGTGTGCCAGCAGTTCAGAAATGAAAGTTTCCACATTCCTCGTGCCTGGTTTCATTAGTTCACCCCGCCCTGTTGGTGTTAAGGTTTTATAAATAATCAAGACAGAATTGATTTGTTCCATTTCAGCAAACTGTAAAAGAAAACAGTCAAGAAATCACTCCCATAATCATTTCCCCCAATCACATTACTCTTTAAAATTGGGCATAAGCCTGTGTAGCTTTTCTCAATTAGGTGAAAGATGATTTCATTTCAGTAATCTTCAGGGAAGTTATTTCTGGTTTTGTGCAAACATGCCAAAGTAATGCAGCCAGTTTCATAAAGAGTCCAGTTTGATTTGTCTCTGGCGAGACTGAGACTTGAGATGCAGCAAGTCTGACCACCAGTGTGATGTGGATTTATGAGTCAGAAGTGCATGGATGATGAAATTTAAATGAGTGGAAGACACTCAGAGAAGAATCAGAGTCCCTGGGAGCTTGAAGGTCTGGTGCCGTGTTTAAGAAATCTTAGCAGAACTCTGGCCATTCAAGAGTTACCTTTGGAATAGAGAATAGAGAAAGTGGCAAGAATCTTCATCTAGAGTAGAAATGCTTTTGAAGGATTGACATACTAACATCTCCAATATGTCATATCTGACTAGTCTCGTCTATAATATAGTCTAAACATCCCTCTGCTGTTTCTCCTACACCTAAGCTGATTAATCCATCATATCTACATGTGAACAGCTGCAGACTCTCTCAACGCAGCTGCCATCTCTCAGCAGATGTTCCTAAATTATCTTTTTTTTTCCAGTTGTCTACACCAATGTATGAATGTAAACAGGAAATCGAATGGCATGAAGACAAAGATTGAAAGTGCTTGGCTGACATGGCTCATCAATACATAGCAGTCAATGTTGTTATTATTCTGTTATTTTTATTCATAAAGTCAATGTGCATAAAAATTCAAATATATATATATATATATATATATATATATATATATCCAAACTCCTTGCCTTTACACAGGGTGTTACTTTTTCTCTTCAAGAAGGAAAATATTCACATCAGGATTGATTTAGTTCACCCCCCCCTTTTAAATCATAAACAGTCTTGGTACAAGAAACAGTAGCTGTTATTGATTAAAAGTTCATTTGCCTTGCTGGGCTGATGATTGATACTTGGAGGGTAGGAGGGGTACTAGATTTGGGCTGGGGGATTGGAAGTGGGACAGTTTTGTCACATTACCTGTTCTCTGTAGGAGTATTAGTATTGTAGGAAATCTGGGTTTGGGGAGTAAGCTTTCTGTTCTTTGTAGATCTTAGTGTAGTTTATTTTAGTTTGGTTTTCTTTTCTTCTTCTTGGTTCACCAACTTTAAGTACCTGTTGTGGACATAAGCATATGAGAGTTCCTCTGAATGGGCATTTAATGGCCTGTTGAATAAAGTGGCTACTGAATCAGGCAATATATACATTTTATAGCACAGTTTCAACATTTCTGTTTTTGTGTGCCAGCTGAGGAGTGCCTTTATATATGTTCTTCACAAACTCAGTGAAGCAATGAGGCATGCCTTTGGACACATAAAAAAAATAAAAATCCTGACCAAGATAAAAATGTAAGAAATATTTTCCATTCTATGCATCTAATGTAAAGAATATTAACTTTGTAGTAGGAAACCTTTTCTTTTGTACAGTGTGGTTGTCAAACTCAGTGGACACGTACATCAGTTGTGTTTACGTTGAAGCACAAGATCTTAATGAAGGCGACATGTGAGTAGCACTTATGATAGAACTCTTGGTCTTCACCATTCTTAGTTTTTGTCTTGCACATTATCTCTTATTGGTTTTCACTGTGGCAAACAACATGCACCAGAGCTCTGTGAACTTGTCAGTTAGTAGAACATCTGGAAGCAATAAAGATCTTTGCAGAACACTGTTTAATATTGACATATTAAATTTAAAATAACAGAATATATAATATGACACCACATTTTATTAGATTCTAATAAAGTCAATGAGCAACAGCACCAAACCTTTGAGGGAAAAATGTGGTAGGAAACCTTAGAATTGGAAGATATTCTATTAAATTTACTTTTTCAAAAATTGGAAAGACTGCATTTATTCATATGAAATAGCACACAGCCTCCTGGCTAAAACTCTGGAAAAAATGGTGTTCCATGGGGGCAGTTTGATAGTAAGCATCATGTATATAGAGACACATGAAATCCTGAAAGAGTTCTTATACCCTTAAATGTGACTGTTGCAAAGTTGATTTAATTTCCTCAAAATTGTTGAGGCCTTTAGTAAAAGGAGGAAAAGAAAAAGAAAAAAAAAAAAGACAGAATCAGAGCCTCTGGGAATTCAGATACAGACAATTTAACACTTTGGTTTGTTGCAGAAAATATCACAAATAAAATTTAAGGAAGAGATATGAATTGTATTTAAAAGTAAGAGGCTGCATGAATCAGGAAATGAAACTAATGCTAAGATACATACATATATATACATGATCATACACAAAAGAAGATGATTAGCAATTTATTTTGAAAGATATACAGTTAATGGGGCAGAAAAAAGACTATTCGACATTGCTGAATACAAAAAATCATATTAGAAGAAGAAAATGACATTTATTTCTGCCAATCTGTGGGTTTCAGAAAATGGTCACAGTAGTACATCACATTCTTGTTGGTCCAACATTGAAAAGAATCCTCTGGGAGCATCTGTCCAAAGCTTTAAAAGTGTGTCTGTCTTTAAAGTAAACCCAGCTTCATTTCCAGGCTAATGTTGTTCTCCTTTGTGATTCCCTGAGGTTGTCCTTTGCATGGCTGCTCAGAGCTGACAGTCTTATTGTCCAAAGGTAGAGGATAGTGTGAGTGAGTTATGATGTGGCATTGTATTATTATATTGTAGCTACTTCTGTATTGGTGTAAATGGACCTTCATAACAATATAAAAGCATGTTTCTGAGATGTGCAACACTGTCAACCCTATTTATGCTAAATTATCTGGGTTGAGAGAGTTCCTGAAATTTGGTATGTCAAATGTTTATTTTTATTCTATGTTAGATGAAATTGTATTTATCTTGCTTGTTTTTGAGCCTAAATATTGCAAAAAAGAGAAAAATCAACATTTATTTTTTAGTATTATTCAACAGAAGCTATCTAAGGAGATAAAAGAAAATAGATATTCTAAAAGTTATCACTGATTTAGCAATCTTCTTGTTCTCTAAAAGTAGCTTCTCACAGACTTTCCTGTGGATTTTTATCCACATTGTTCATGGGCTGCTTATGCTGGTAATCACTTTCATATTCCTCCAAGGCATCAGATCATACTTTTTTTCATTCAAAATCATCTTCCAATCACTAATAATGAAGTAATAAACATTCTAAGGTTTTGGAGAAGAGAAAGTAATGCCAATGAAGAACTAGTATAATTTGAATGAATCTCTGAGGCAATGCTGGCTCTTAAAGCCCATCTTTCTCTTCTCCAACAGAAAGCTGACAAAACAAAGCAAACATTTTTTTTAAAAAAAATGATAAGAAATGTAATTAAGGAAAGAAAGAAGGGAGGGAGTAGAACAGAATCTAAATTCTTAGTGTTCGATACAAGGATGAAAACACTCATTGACTCCATTTTGTGTTTAAATGGAATTAACTTCAAAGAAAAGGAGCAGAGATACTATGTGAACTTTGTCCACAGCTCAAGTACAAGCTGAAGATTTACATAATCTTAAACCTTCCAGAGTGTAAATAACAGCAAAGCAGGGTTGTTGTGAGTAATAAATGACAGCTGATACATGTTAGTTCAGAGGAAAGTGGAAAGGCCCTTCTCCAGGCTGTGGTCATGGTATATGCTTAGTTCTCATGTGTGTGAGGGGAAAATATATTTGAGTGGAATGAATACGTATCTGATAGAAGAAATATTTTCAAACAATTTTAACATCCATCTCAGACCAAGAACAAAGAAACCCATGGCCATAAAGTGCAGTAACCACTAAGACATCGAGAAGCCGTGTTTTATTTGAAGTCAACATAGCAAGGAAACTCTGGGCCTAGAGTCCATCAATCATTCTTTGAGAATCAGCAGGTTCTCCTGTATCATGCCTCTTGCATCCCACTGAGGGATGTCAGACATAGATTTTTCTGCCTTGCCTGCTTTTATTCTTTTAAAAAACAAATAGGCAATAGCTACTACTGCTTTTCACCAACACAGCCACACCAAGAAAATGCAAAGCTCTTTAAAAATATTTTGCAACAACACTTGAACCCAATGTGTTGGAGCTGCCATTTGAAGATGTCACTGCATGTGGAGACTTCATCTTCAAATTCTGAATATGGAAGAAAATTTCATTTTGGTTCTGATTTAAGAGGGAAATGCTTTCAGGGAAGATTTGAAATCTTAGAAACTCTTAAAGCATGGTTAATGGATAGGAAGTTTGACTGAAGGAGGTGGAAAGATAGTGATGGAGCTGTGGCTGAGGCTGGAAGATGGGAGTGGGCGTGGTATATACCCCATGCCCAGCAAGTGTGGTTTGGGAAAGTTCGTGTGAACTAGGAATATCACAAATGTGAAATCCATCTACCACAAGCTCTGCTATTGTGGGTTTGAATTTGAAATACAGAGGTGTTTCTTTAGGATCAAAGCTTTGGCAGAGTTAGATGGGCAGGGACAGAATCCAGTCTGGCTAGAGCAAAAAATTCCAAATTTTCCTCAGGAAACACATAGTCTGAGAAAAATGCTCCTGGTTGCTCAGAATGTATGTGCTCTCATTTATATTGGAGTGCTTTTTGAAATTTCTTAAGCAAGCTAAAAAACAAAACAAAACTATGCCGCTATTTCAGAAGAGGATCCGAGTAATCACTATTCCTCTCTCCCTCCCCCATCTATGCCTTCAGTTTTTCTTCCCTCTCCCCTCCCGCCTGTTCCTTCCCCCCTCCAGGCTTCACTGTTCCTAATCCTTTATGTTCTCAGGGAATCAGAGAGCCCTGAAGCCCACCAGCAATCCTTTGCCTGACCCATCTGGAGGAAGTGAAGGGAATTTTTCTCTTTGTTTCTATCATATGTTTGGTAAACTCTATCTAATGCCAAAAGAGCAAGTAAAATGTGCATAATCCAAGTCTGTGGAGAAAGAAAGGGAGACCTGGACATAGTCATTTTCTGGGCCCAATGCCTCTATCATTCTCAGAGCAGACATCTGTGCCATATGATTGGTGCATCACAGTGACTGACTGGAAAGAACAGCTCTAAGCACTCAGACCAGATGTTTACTGCATCCTGCATCTGCCCAGGAAATTATTTTATGACAAAGACAAAACAGATAACCATAAAAGACCCCATGTGGTGGAAATTCAGTGCATTGTGGGGACAAAATACATAATAAATAGGGCTGATGATGAGATACGGTGGCATCATGAGATGTAGGACAGCTTGAGCCACATAGCAAGGTCCTGTCAAAATCAGGGCTGGGCTAGATGGCTTGCAGAGTAAAAGCTCTTGCCAAAACTGAAAACATGAGTTTATCACTGGGACCCATATGGTTGAAGGACAGAACTGACTCCCACATGTTGCCTCTGACCTTCACTTATGCCACTGTGTGCATTCCTGTGTACACTCATATGCAGATACACCTTAAAAATACAATAAATAAATTAAAATAATAAGAGAATATCTGGAAGAATTATTCAAATATTATCTGTGCAAATATGAGGACATGAGTTCAAATCTCCAGCATCCATGTAATAAGCTAAACATGGTTGCACTTGTTTGTAACCCCAGCATTGCACAGGACTTAAGATGGAGATGGATCCCAAGAGCTCTCTTGCACCCAAACTGCATGAAAGAGTGAGTTTCAACTTCACTGAGAAGCCTTGTCTCAAGGCAATAAGGCATGAATGGTAGAGGGAGACAGAATCTGCATATGTGTGCAATAATAATAATAATAATAATAATATCATCTTCATCATCTCTGGGTATAGTCCTAAAGTGAAATTACCTCCTTTATTTAGGAGACAAAATAATTAGATTTTATTTATATTTGCACCCACATTGCCCAGCATAGAACACCATATACAAGGTACTTCATGGATATCCTTTTATTAAATGCATAAACTGAATGTATGTATGTTGGGGAAACTAACATTTGCTAGTGTGTACATGTTCATATGTAGATGCAAGCACATATGGTATGTGTGGAGGCTAGGTGTCACTGTTGAGTATATATTTCTTACTTATTTTCTACCTCATTCTTTTGACATAGGGCCTCTCGCTGGGCTGGAGTTTACTTATTTGGCTAGACTGACTATCCAGGAAGCCTCTGAACCCTTTTGTCTCTGATGGCCTACCACTGGGATTACAGATGTTTGCTATCATGCCATGCTTTGTGGTAGGGATGCAAACTGATGTCCTCATGCTTGCAAAGCAAAAACTTTATCCATGGAGCCATTTTTCCAACTCAAGGTTATCTTTGTATTTTGTATGTACATTTGTGTGTGTGTGTGTGTGTGTGTGTGTGTGTGTGTGTGTATGTATGTTTGTGTTTGCATGTGTGTGGGCAATACATGTGTATAGAAGCAAGTAAATGTGAGCACACATATATTTGGACCTGAAGTTGATGTTGTAAATTCTCCCTCAGTAACTATCTATATTACTCATTGAGCCTTTACAAATGACTACCCTACAAACTGTGTACAGAGTGGGTCTCTAGGACTATTTCCCTTGTCCTTCATTGACTATGACTTTTAGGAATCTATGCTTATTATTCCTCTTAAGTCAAGTCAGATTTTTTAATGAAACATTTACTATAATATGCTTCTAAAATAAAAAGAGGAAATAGAATAGGAAGACAATAGCCACCTTGATGGCAATAAAATAAAATAAATCAATGATGATTTTTATCAAGTTTTGCAATTTTAAGTCCTTAATTTTTCTCATTTCAAAGTAGATAAGAGTTTTCTTTTCTTGACTTGGGATTTTTGAGGAAGCTAGAATAGACTTCTGTGTGTTTTAGACATTTCTTTTTAGAGTGATCACGGGTGTGAACCTGAGTTTGCTGAGTGTCTTAATCTTAGATGACTTCATGAGACTAGGACATGAGTTCTGGAAGGATATTGTCTTAGCAACTTTTTCTATTGCTTTGATAAAATATCACAACAAGAGCAACCTATAAATAAGAAAGCTTATTTGAGGCTTATGGTTACAAAGAGCTAGAGCTCTTAATCATTACCATGGTGGGGAGCATGGAAACAGGCACACAGACATGGCACTGGAGCAGCAGCTGAAAGCTCACATCTTGAGGCACAAGGCATGAGGCAGAGAAAAAAACACATGAATGGCTCAAATCTTTTGAAACCTAAAGGCCTACCCCCAGTGCCTCACCTTCTCCAACAAGTCCTTGTCTCCTAATCCTTCCCAGACAATTCCACAACCTGGTGACCAAGTATTCAAGTATGGAAGCCATTCTCACCAAAACCATCACATATATGTAAATATCTGAGCAAGGAGGTTAGAGATTATAGGTCTAGGTAGCATGGACACAGTGATCTCTTCCTCTTCAATGGTCTGGGATAGTAGCAATAACTCAATACTAATTTTTGGTATAACTAAACAAAGGATGAGATGTATGAGGAGACATCTGGCTTCAACAAAATACTTTAGAACCCAAGGATGATATGAAAGAATCCCAGATGTCTACTTCAAAGAACACAAGTGTACTTGCACAATGAGCATGTCAATGATGACAAATGTTGACCAGTGATAAAAAAGATAACCTTAAAAAAATAAAAAAGAGAACTTCTAAGTCTCTTATAATTCATTTTTAGATTTATTTATTTGCTTATTTGTATGTATGAGTGCACACATGCATTTATGCAGTCATGCTTATACCATGGAGTCTATGTGGAAGACTGAGGATAACTTTCAGAAGTAGATTCTCTCCTTAAACTATGTGGGTCCCAGGTATCAAACTGAGGTCATCAGGTGTGGCAGCTGGAACCTTTACTCAGTCATCTTGGTCCCCACTTGAGTTCTTGAATAATTGTGTGATTATTAGTGTTCATTGTTGTCTTGACAAACTCTAGATTCACCTGGAAGATGGGCCTCTGGGCATATCTGAGGGGGTATTATCTTGATTTTTTTTCTCTTGGAATACCTGCTGTTCACCTTGGGTAGTGTCCTTCCCTCTCTAGGGTACTGGGCTGTAAGGGGAGAAAGGGAGGTGTGTAGCAATCTGCATTCACATCTCTCTGTTCCCTGATGGTTGATGGTATGTGATCAGTTCATTCAGCCTCCTGCTACCTTCACTTTCACACCCTAAATTGTGAGCACAAATCATTCCTCCCTTAAGTAGTCTTTGTCAGGGTATAGCATCCTAGGAATAGGAAAAGAAAAAAGCCAAAATAGTGGCAAAAAAGATTTCTTCTTTTATTACCCATATCAACATCATCTACCAATGCCGTAAATGCACAGAATTGTTTTTATTTCAACATCCTAAATGGAACAAATTCATTTCAATTTAGAAAAACAAATGCACTTTCCATTTTCTGCCCTGACATTATAAAGTTATTGAGAAGGAATATAACTTTAGACCTAGGAACAGGATACACAGCCAGTGTCAAATATGTGTAAGCTACTTAGCAACACATGTAGAATTCTTTTAATTAATGCATGTGTCTATAGAACTCCATTCATAAATTTCTAGTAAAGACTTTCTCCAGAAATCATAACCTTCTTTAATTCCTCCTTATGGTTGTATTTATGGATTGGCTAATGCTCATACTCTTTAAATGGCTTCAGCCATGCAACAATCTCATGGGGTTGATGATATTATTAACATTTTGAAGATCATAAAACATGAGTGGCAGAGACAAGAATTCCTCATTTTTGACTCTTGAACCTTCTATCTTTATGAATGGTATAGAAGAACTACGTGTATTTCGCGAACCAGCATTTATTGGTTCTGGATGTAAAGCACTCATGACAGGTGTCTTAGGCAACAGGAAAAGGATGGCAGAGGTTTCTAATAACTGTAATTTTAAGAGACAGATCAAGAGGACATGACCATTAGATAGCTAACAGATGTCTTTCATCCCTTGTTTCTACAGCACACAGTGTAGAGAATGCACACAGGTGCCAATGAATGAAATCTCCTTACTTGTATTTCACTTAATACTTTCTTCTGCTGAGCAGAAAAATACAGTATTATATTTGAATCGGCACATTTAAAGTTCTACAAATTCCTGAAGATGGAGATAGAAGAAGTACAGAGGTAGAGAGAAGAGAGGAAGAAAGATGGAGAGAAATGAGGGAGGGATGGAGTAAATGAGGCAGAAAAAGAGGCAGTAGAACCAACAAAGCACTTTGTTCTTTGTTCCCATGGTTTTTTATATTTAGCTCAGTAACACATGACTCCAGATGATATGTAAAAATGTGAAGGGAAATCTTCCTGATTTGAGCAGTTGGTGGGTGGCATACTACATGATGGACTGAGGATTCCACAGACTACCTTTGTATGTTTATTGTCAAATATTTTGATTAATAAAATAAAGATAAATAAAAAATGAACATCTTTCACTTCAAACCTTGCCTAAAATATTTTAAGATAATATGGAATAATATGATTTTGTCAGCAAACCTGTACTTCTCCCTTCTGTTCTTCAAACTGCTTTCTTTCTTGATTGGAAAGATAGGAGCCTTAGACCACCTTCTATCTTAAACTCCTAGAATGCCCTGCAAGCAGCCCCTTGGCACCCAGGCATTTGATTCAAACCACAAATCAACAGACCTTCATGGCCTTCCTTTCTTTCCCCTAGAGATTACTGTATTTAAGCTGAATATTATATCTCTCTAGCCATTTAAATGCAGTCACTGGTTCAGGCAGAGAGAACTATCGCAATTGGATACAAAGTTCTGTTCTCAGGGTGACCAACTGACAAATAGCCAGTCTAGATGCATCAAAAATAAAAGAAAGAAAGAAAGAAAGAAAGAAAGAAAGAAAGAAAGAAAGAAAGAAAAACAATTTTAGTGTAAGTGTGGTTAACTATGTGTTGGTTCCCATGGACAGAGGTCAGGTTTCCATGTGTCTTTTGCAGAATATCCAAGAGGAATTACAGGAGATGCTAGATGAAAGGCTTGCTTTGAGTGATAAATGTGGGAAAGAGAAGCAGACTTATTGCCTTATGAATATGTCAGGTTACTTGTGGACATGGATGCAGGACAATGTGAACACAGGCCCTTCTTGCTTGTATTCTTAAAGCCCTGGCTTTGTTGGCTCAAAATTAGCATCGAATTACCCACATCAGAATTTATTTGACTCATTTAGGTTTCTATTTGTGTGAGTATTTATTGGAGACTTTCCATGTGCCAGACATCAAATGCCAGAAACAATAATCCAGATGGACCAGGTTTCAGAGTTCCACGTTTAGTTTCCACACACTTGGAGGAAAGAGCAAGCTGACGATTAAAGGTTCTTCCCAAATGCTAGGAAGAATGAACGGAATGAGGGAGGGAGACATCTAGATAGTGGCTGGGGTACGAAAAGGTCAATTAAAATCAGGTGTTCCTGAAAGACCTCCAGACCATGGTACAGGGAAGCAATACCTTTAAGATAGGTATAGCGCCGACTAGAACACAAGAGGACTGTGCATGAGGGAAACACAGAGAACCTTGATCAGGGAACAGCATGTGATACCTACCTAAGGAAGGAGCTGAAGGAGGGACATGTCTAAAAGAAAGGAGGCCCTGAGGTTAGAACATGACAGAGAAGGTAGAGAGCAGAACCAGGCAGGACTTGTCAAATCAGCAGAAACCTCGGTCTGGAGTAATTTAAAAAAAAGTTTAAGATACTGCCCGAAATGTACTAAAAAGCCATGGGACAGGGTGGCTCCACATGCTACATTCTGCTTTCTTCACTGCAATTCAGTGTGGAGAGCTGCGTATAGCCACGCCTTAAACATGGCCGCTGGCTTCCGCCCTCCACCTTCCACATGGTGAGTGCTCTCAGTGACAAACAATCCCATAATTGACTAGGCTGAGGATCTGGCTTGCTTCCCGTACCTGAACCTATCAGTAATGCCTACATGGCGTACTGAGGTTGGCTGCCCAGAGGCTATTTAGGCTGCAGACAGGTTTCCCTGTGGTCAGAATGAGAGCAGAATGAGAGAGAACATGTAGCAAGTCAGTCAGTCCCTGTCATAAGTAAGTAAGTAAGTCAGAAGTCAGAATTCAAGGTTCCTGAATAAAACTGCTGAAAGAAGAGCCAGGGTGTCGCGTCTTCCTTGCGGGACGAGGTTGCTTGCGACAATTCAGTACCTGTCATTTGGAATAGCAAAAACAGATCATGCCCTTTGTCGGGAGCTGAGTCATTTCTGCTTAGATTTGCTCAGGTCTTGCAATCACTTCAGCCTCTCTCCAGATATTATTCTGTCTGTTTAGCCGCTGGCCATTTAACCTTAGTTAAAATTATACTCTTCCCATATATTCTGTCTTAAATTATAGTAAACGTTCATCATTAAATATGGTGTTACAGTAATAAAATCTATAATTCATGAGGCATCATGAACTATACATACATAGGTTTACAGTCAGTTTACAATAGATCTTCATGTCAAACATTTCATAGTAAATATAAATCTTCCTCTTTTTGCCATTACCCAACCTAATAATTTCTCAAAGTTCTCTATTCTAACTTTCATGAGTGCAAGAAATAGGTATTAATTAAGTGAACAGATTCAGGGGATGTGTTTTACCTTTGACAGTAGCCAGAGATGGGAGATTATCCAGGATGTCCTCCCTGTTAAGAAAGGAGAATACAATGTCCTATTTATTTTGTTCTAAATAAACAATATGATATAGAAAATATGTACTAGGATCATGAAACTTTTCTATGCTGGTAATAGACAGTGTGTTATCTAGGGCAGTAGACCTAAAGTCAAATACTGAGTGAAATCAGACTCAAGTCTGGAACTAGTTTTCCCAGAGAATAACCTTCCAGTAGTCCCTATTGTACAATGTCGCTTTTTCCTAGGTATCCAGGCTCATGAATATTCAGATAGATAGAGTGCTGATCTGGCACTCTAATATGTACCAATATTAACTGGTACATCTAGTTCCAAGAAAAATAAAATTGGTTACTGTTATTATCCTTTATATAGGCTTTGTCAATGAGAAAAAAATATATTCTACATCAGTCTTAGGTTTTTCTAGGCACTAACTTGTTGCAAGATACTCTGATATAGTGAATATTATGAGACTTCACATTTCCAAGGGTATGTCAGATATACAATATTTTTTGGAAAAGTTAAGCCTGTATAACTTTTAAATATTGAGTCTATTTGTATCTAAAAAATTTTCACAATATAGGCTATGAAAAGATTTTCATAAAAGAAATCTGAGGAAAAGGAAGTTGAGAAGATGTAATTCTATTATAATCTTGAAAAACAAAAGACGGGGATGGGTGTTGTGGAGGGGCAGGTGTGTGCCACTGGTACCTATTTGGAGCCCACTCCCCATAGTGGATATGCCTTGCTAAGCAAGCCTTGATACAAGGAGGAGATAGGTCCTGCTTCAATTTGATGTTAGCCTGTGTTGATTGTGCAAGGGAGGCCTTAACACTTTTGAGGAATGTATGGAGAGTGGGGTGGGGGTGGTGGAGAAGGTATGTGGGGGAGTTTAGGAATGGGAGAGAGGTGTAACAGTGGAGGGTATGTAAAAGAAATTATATTAATAATTAAACATTAAAACATCTGAATTATGCAAGGAACACATTAAGTCATAGCACTCTAATATAGCTACATGAAACCAAATAACAAAGGGGTTCTTGGGTATTGAGAACATATATTAAAACTATATGAGCACCCCATGGATCATGCCATTACCTCAGTCTTTCCTAATACTGAAATATGGCATTGAGGAGGTACCATAATAGAGCACAGAGTGTACATTATCTTATAGCTCATTGTGTGGATATGCTAAAAGAGAGAATTTTGGGCATATGAACCTTTTTTCAGAGCACAGAGAAATTATTATTCTGTTTTATACATAAATAAATATTATTTTAGCACCCTGAAAAAATAAAAGAAATAATCAAATAGAAATATTTTGAAACACATATATCTATACATATATGTATATATATATATATATATATATATATATATAGAGAGAGAGAGAGAGAGAGAGAGAGAGTGAAAATCATGACACCCAAGTATTAAATTGTTCCTATGGAAAGTCCTAGAAATGTGGGTATTCACAGTAAACTAATAGATCCCTACTTTACATTGTTTCACAAAAGACCCTTAGGATGTACTTATGTATGTGAAAACCTTGTATACACTGTATGCAACTTGTGTTCCCATTTCCAAGTAACATAATTATAGCTGTTGATTATAGGAAAAGTATGTTTACATTCCCTAAGCTCTTGCTTCTCATTCTGAAACATGCATTTATTCCAGAGTGTTGGTGCCATAAGGAATCCGCAGACTTTGACATGCCATGCTTCAAAGTACGAGCTATTAAATATTTTCCCAATATTTGTAACTTACTGCTCCCCCGGGAGCATAAATTCTCCACATCGATGCTTCGTTTCTTCACTAGCACCACTCCAACCCATCCTGAATCCATGGGCCACAGCAGTTCAGAACTGAATAACCGCTGTACCTACTATGCATAAGTCTTTCCTCTAAATATACCAAATTGTCCATAACTGATGGCTTCTCGTGGAAAATCCATTACTTTGTTACTTCTGGCAGCCACATGTGTTTTTCTTTGACTGGCTAAGCTAGTGGCATTTCCAGCAGCCTGGATAACCAGCAACCATGTGTAATTCCTTCTCTTGGGCCTGTCAACGTGTCCTCTGACATAGGTAAACTGGACATGACTATGTAAACATACTAGCTTTCTTGATGCTATCTCCAAATTGTCACACTCTCCCTGAAAGTCTCCCCAGTATGTCAGTGACTACTTAGTACTTGCTGGGTCCAGCACATTACATCACCACAAAATTTCTTTAAGCAGAACTTAGTTCTCAAGGTTTGTACTATGTTTAAAGCTTGTAGTTTTGAAGATCTTAAGTCAAGTACTACTGACATGGATCTTTTCTTTGCCATTTAGAACTGGATGGGGCCTCCAGGAACTTCTGTTGGAACTTAAGCCCCATTTCTTTCCAGATAAGTTTCTGCCCCTTTCCCTGGTAAATCCAGAGCATATTATGCCAGTCTAAATTCTGGCTTTCTCTCCTGGAATAGTATGGAATAGACATTCAAATAGGGTTCTAAGTGACCTTTTCATTTCCATTGTGTGATGTGATTGAACAAGGAGAGAATGACATCTGACCTGCCAATATTTTCCTCATCCTTGGATGGGACTGTCCTGAGAGACATAGTCATTAGCTTTTCCACATTCCTCAGAAGTTATTAGAACAAGCACAGGAAGGTAAGAAATGTGTTTTGTGAAGCATTCCTACACTTATGTGTTGAGTTCTTTTGAATTTCTGATCAACTAAATAGCTCTTTTGAAATGCTTCTCTGTTTTCCCCTAGAAAAGAGATCTCTTAAGATGGAGTGGCCAAAGGATTTATTTGGCCCCAGGCTTCTTGCACACAATGGACTCTTAGCATGTATTCTCAAATTGAACTTAAAACCAAATTCATAAACTAACCTGTGTCAGCTTTTTAACACAACATGATCAGTTGATGACACCTTTATTTTGTTTTGATTTGGTTTGGAGGTTTGGTTTTTTTTGTGTTTTCCCCTTTTTTATTATGAATAAAGTCTCATATTTTATTCATGTATCCCCTTATTCAAACTCCCTTCCCCCTTCTGCAGCTCCCAGTCACTCTCTCTTCTCCCAGTCTCCTTATCTCCTCCCCAGCAAGGGCAGGCAGTCCCAAGGTAGCTTAGTTCAGCATCCACTCCAGGCAGAACCACTTTCCTCACCCCAACATCAAGACTGGGTCAGGAGATCTTCTGGAGAGAAAGATCTCCAAGGTGCCTGTCCAAGGTGTTTCAGAGCCCAAGCTGTTCAGTGGTTTTGGTTTGCAGCAAGGGAATGCTTTGCTTTTTGTTTAAAGTCCACTAATGAATGAGTACATCCCCTGCTTATCTTTCTGGGTTTGTGATACCTTGCTCTGGAGGATATTCTCCAAATTTGCCTGCAAGTTTTAGGATATCATTTTTTCTTACTGCTGATTAGTACTCCATTGTGTAGATGTACCACAGTTTGTTAATCCATTCTTCAGTTGAGGAGCATCTAAGTTGTTTCCAAGTTCTTGCTATTATGAATAATGCTGCTATGAACATAGTTGAGCTAATGCCTTTGGAGTGCGAATGTGCTTCTTTAGGGTATATGCCAAGCAGTGGTATTGTTGGATCCTTGGGAAGACTGATTCTCAGTTTTCTGAGAAACTGCCATACTGCATTCCAGAGTGGCTGAACAAGCTTATACTCCCACCAACAATGGAGGAGTGTTCCCCTTGCTCCGCAACCTCTCCAGCATAGGCCGTCATCTGTATTTTTAATCTTAGCCATTCTGACAAGTATAGGGTAGTATCTCAAAGTTGTTTTGATTTGCATTTCTCTGATGGCTAAAGAAATTGAACACTTTTTCAAGTGCCTTTCAGCCATTCATAATTCTTCTGTTGAAAATTCCCTTTTTAGTTCTGAACCTCATTTTTTGATTAGGTTATTCAAGGTTTTGGACTCTAGTTTCTTGAGTTCTCTCTATATATTTTAGAGATCAGTCTATTTCACTTGTAGGGTTGGTAAAAATGTTTTCCCATTCTGTGGCTGTCATTTTTTGTCTTATTGACTATGTCCTTGGCTTTATAGACGTTTCTTAGTTTCATGAGGTCCCACTTATTGATTATTGTTCTAACTGTCTGTACTTCTGGTGTTATATTTAGGAAGTGGTCACCTGTGCCAATGCTTTGGAGGGTATTTCCCACTTTCTTTTCTATCAGGTTCAGTGTGGCTGGGTTTATGTTGAGGTCTTTGATCCACATGGATTTAAGTTTTATGCAGGGTGATAGGCTTGGATCTATTTGCATTTTTCTATAAACTACCATCCAGCTATTACAACATCATTTGTTAAAGATACTTTTTTTCATTGAATATTTTGGGTCTCTTTGTCAAAGATAAGGTGTTCATAGGTTATTGGGTTAATTTTGGGATCTTCAATTCAATTCCATTGATCCACAAATCTATTTTTATGTCAATACCAGGCTGTTTTTATTACTGTAGCTCTACAGTATAACTTAAAGTTAGGAATGGTGATGCCTCCTGAGGTTCTTTTTTTGAGCAAAATTGTTTTGGCAATCCTGGCTTTCCTCTTATTCCAAATGAAATTGAGTATTGCTCTTTCAATGTCTGTAAAAAATTATGTTGGGATTTTGATGGGCAGTGCATTGAATCTGTAGATTGCTTTTGGTAGAATTGCCATTTTCACTATGTTGATCCTACGTCTCCAGGAACATGGAAGAGCTTTCCATTTTCTGATATCCTCTTCAATTTCTTTCTTCAGTGATTTAAAGTTTTTGTCAAATAGATCTGTTACTTCTTTGGTTATGGTTACTCCAAGGTATTTAATGCTATTTGCAGCTATTATAAAGGGTGATGTTTCCCTTATTTCTTTTTCAGCCCTTTTATCTTTAGTGTATAGGAGGGCTACTGTTTTCTTTGAGTTTATCTTGTATCCTGCTACATTGCTGAAGGTGTTTATCAGCTGTAGCAGTTCTTTGGAAGAATTTTGTGGATCACTTATGTATACAATCATATCATCTGCAAATAGAGATATTTTCACTTCTTCTTTTCCAATTTGTATCCCCTTAATCTCCTTTTATTCTCTTATTACTTTAGCTGAAACTTCCAGAACTATGTTGACTAGATAAGGAGAGAGAGGACATCCTTGTCTAGTCCCTGATTTTAGAGGGATTGCTTTGAGTTTTTCTCCATTTAGTTTGATGTTGGCTGTCGGCTTCCTATAAATCGCCTTTATTATATTTAGATATTTTCCCCGTACTCCTGATCTCTCCAGGTTATAGGTCTGTTTAGGTATTTAATCTGATCTTGGTTTAATTTTGGTAAATGGTACCTATCCAAAAAGCTGTCCATTTATTCTAGGTTTTCTATTTTCTTGGAGTATAGATTTTCAAAATATGACCTGACAATTCTCTGGATTTCCTAGGGGTCTGTTGTTATGTGATGACACCTTTAAATCTTCTATTTTATAATATTCCTTGTATCTTTCAAGTATAAGCTCTTTATAAAGCAAAATGCTGAATAGTCTTATCCTTTACCAAAGTGGCAGATATGTTTTGATTTCACTGTATATCTGTTGGTCCATTTAGAGTCCAGGTATGATAACACTACATCTTTTGGTGCTGGTCAGGTTGAAGAATCATAGATCCAGGAATCACTCTTCTTCATTTGGGTTCTCTATTGGTGTACTGAACTTTATCCATTGCTTAAGTTCTATGGCTTTGAAACCCTGTAGATTTCCATCATTCTCATTATTCTAGCTAGTCAAGTGTCTAAATACATGGGTTCTATGTTTAATATTTATTAAATTATTTTATTGGACTGTTGGTTCAAAAATGCATTATACTCTTACAATTGTATAAATGTCTGTGCTATGCACTTATAATTACTAATCTGACTTTTTTCTGGAAGGTACAACAAAGATTTAGTCAAAGATGATCCACCAGACTCAAAAGTGGAGAACTTGTCAGTATTTTATGATGTTCAGTAAGCAAGATTCTATCTGGCTTTGGATGAAATGGAAAGCTGCAAATAAAAGCTTTAAGCCTGGGTTATCAAAAGATCAAGTATAAATTTATCATCTTTGTCAAGACAAGTATCAGAAGATTTTGTATTTTGTATTTCCTTGCATTTCAAATCACATAGAATTTTCATATCTATATTCATATATACCATGTCAATGCTTTGAAACAATTATATCAATTACTGAACTTCTTAATGATAAAATGTGTTGTTCCCAAGTGGTCCAAAGACTTTTGGGGCCAGTTTATTTAAAATTTTACATGGTTTATCCATGAGAAAACTTGGAAAAATATCAAAGACATAAAAATCACATAAGAACTCATTGACAATAATAAAACCCAGCTTTGGGCTTTCATATTAAGTAATGGATCATAAATCATAAACTGAGTTAGGAGTTTCTGAGCACACATGCAGTTGCTTAAGACTACTCACCTACACCTTTGTGGATTCTTAAAATAAAAAAGGACCAGCATTATGTTATAGAATGCAAGAGACAGAAGAGTAATGCATTTTAATTGTAAGTTAAAAGTATTCCAAGAGTGATGCCTGGGTCTACTTCTATCCAAACTGATGAACACAATCAACCTGTAGCTTCAACACATGCCCAGAGTCTGAATGAAACCCCATAGCACTTCAGAGAAGGAGAATAGAACATTTTTTTCAATTAAATTAAAACAGAGAATTCTGTCTCAGCTATATCATGTGCCAGGCCAGAGAAACATTAGTGCCCCATTAAGCCTATATTCCTACTATCCTTGTAGTAGGTATAGGTGGAAACTTTTCCTGCACCAACCCACGGGTCCTCTCAGAAGGTAAATCCATCCTGAAGAGCCAAGCACAGATCTGTATTCAGGCAAGGCAGAGTACATTTTTAATGTACAATTAAAACTATCAGTTATCAGATTGCCAGATAAAAATGGTGTATATGCATTCAACTTTCTTTAAAGAGAAGGCTTTCAGAAAAAGAGCAATCAGTTCTCATTCTCTCTTTCTCTGTGGTTTATGGCAGTTTTTCACTTTGAAAATTATCTAATATTGGTTGTTCTGAGTAGAAATTGGAGGATCACTCACATAACAGTACACTGTAAATTGTCTTGTCCATTTATTGCTTTTTGGGTTATTGTTTCTGGGTTGTATTTGATCTTACCAATTAGAGTATGTACTTATGGACACAGAGGCCTATGCTGCTTTAATAAACAAATAATATCAACTGTATATGTAATAGCCTAAAAATAGTCACAACTCAATGTCAATCAATGCTTACAAAAAATTTAAAAATAAACTATTAATAAACACTAAATCATGTAGACCTTAATACTTTATTAAAGGAGGGCAGGTATTGTGTAGAAATACTGAAAAGAAATTAATTTCTAGCTATAGAGAGATTAGTGATTTCCCAGAGGAATGGAGAAAAGGAAGGAAGAGTCAAGGGAGGGGGTTACAAGGGGGGACTACAGAAATGCTTGGCAACAATGTGAATTTATGTTCCCTATCTTGGTTGTGATGATTGTTTTGATACACATGACTACAAATTTATCAATGCATAAGCTTGGAATATAGACCTCTTGTTATATATTAAACAATCAAAACTTAAAGGTTTTTTTTTCTGGGGCTCAGTTAAGGTATTGCTTATGGTAAAGATTATGGATTATATTATTTAATACATTAGAATAAAATTAAAGGATTTAAAATAGCAATATAGGTACATATCTAGATGACATGCATATCAGTACATATGGATATGATCTGTTTATAATATCTATATCTATAGTAGAAACACACTACCCATTTAGAAGACTCTTGAATAAAGCCACACTTATATGGCATAGTCAAATAATAAATGTATATGTAAGTGAAGCAGAATTGAGAGTTTACAACACAACAGAACCATGATTTGTTCTTGTCATGTTGTGTATGTACTGGCCATGATGCCAAGATATCTCATCAGGGAATATATATCCTTAATCACAAATGTTGCTAGAATATCTAAATATCTATGTAAAATCAAACAAAAATTTAACCATTTCTTTCTTTATATAAAAATATTAACTCAAAATGTATCATAGACAGTAACATGTATAAAAACTGACACATTTCTAAAAAGTGCATGAGAAAATTCTTTGGAACTATTAGCTAAACATAGATACATTTGAATGAACACATGTGTGTGCACACATACATACAATGACACATTGGAATTCATATTAATTAAAAATCATTAATCTGAAAAACATCATTAATAATTTTTTAAGAAAAATGGGAGCTAGGCAAGATTGCTCAGTGGGGAAAGGTACTAGCCATTAAGACCAATGACCTGAGTTCAGTCCCCAGGCCTCACATGGTAGAAGGACAGGTCTGACTCTTTTAGGGTGTCCTCTAATATCCACATACAAGGAGTAGCATGTGTGTCCACATAGTGCACATGTACACACACACACACACACACACACACACACACACACACACACACACGAATTAACCCAAACTAAAATTTTCATATATATAATATTTTTTAAACAAAAAGGCAAGCCATAAAATGGAAGAAATAGCTTTAAGTAAATAAATAATATGATACATATCTGAAATATGTAATGAACACTTGTCTCTCAGTGATAGTGACATTTTCAAATAGGCAAAATATTTGAATAGACACTTCAAGTAAATTTGCAGATGGCAAATGAAATATTTATAAGCACTCAGGATTATGAGTCACTAGAAATGCAAATACACATCCACTAGAACATTTAAAGTCCACCTTTCCAAATTTTGGAACCAAGCAAGCTCATAAGTTGTTGGTGAGATATAAAATTACACAGTCACTCCTGCATGCTAGCCAAATAACTTACATAGTTAAGCATGCACGTACTTACCTACAATCTAGCAAGCCAGTGTTTGTCTTTTCTTAAGAGAAATAAAATGTAAGCTACTTAGAGACTTGCACTCATCTGTTTAGAGAAGTTTATTTTTAAGATCCCCAAACTGGAAACAGTCCAAATTTCCATCGTCAAGTAATTCAGCCTTAATTTAAGAAAAAAAAAAGTGTGTCCCAATATAAAGCCTAAAATTGTGTCTTCTTCTCCTACTCTATAGTCGTAAACAAATGCACAGAAGATCAATTTAAAATTTTTGCATCTGCAGATACTCATGCAGGGTCATAAACCCACACTAACAAGGGAAGATGACTCACCCTGAGTTTTACTTCTCAGTAATTTTTGACATGTAGTACAATGCTGAACACAATCTAAAACTTAACATCTTCCAAACAAATGCAATCTCCACTTAGTTTTTTTATAACAAGATTTTCCTAGGTCTCATTCTGATGTCCTTTATTACTATTATTATTTTTTCCTTGAGAATTTCATGAATGCACACAAAGTATTTAATCATTCCTCTCCCTAGCTCCTGTTGGATTTGACTCCCACTTTTTTCCAACTCATGTCACTTTGACATCATGTCCATTTAGTAAAGCAGCAATGGTGTGTACATCTGTGTGTCTAGAACCCATGTTTACAGCATGAAATCTTGTAACATGAGCCTCAGATCTAATCAGGATGAAGCTGGTTACCTCCAGAAGAGCTATACCACTATTAGTAAGCACAGCTTGCCTGGCAGGTCAATACTGTAACTTATGGATCTTCTGGGTCATCTCATTGATGACTTTTCTCTCTGTGCCAATTATAAGGATTTCAGGCACATGGTAGCTACTTGGTAAATGTGTTAGCCCCAATAACTTGACATGGCAGAGGGCACGCCCCTCTCATCCATAGGCATGACTAGACAAAGCCACAAAGAGTCCCATAGCACACTACCTAGCACTCTGGGCACTCCCCTTTTATTCATACCTTAGGCACAACTATGTAAACCTGAACCCACCTAGTCTCTCATAAGGGAATGCCAGGAGGAGGTCACTTTCTCTTTTCTCTTACCTTGCCCCTGCCTGGCATCCTGCCTGAATAAACTCTAGTATGGTCATTGGTAGTATGATCTGTTCCCATGTATGCTAACAACACCAATAGCTTGCAAAGCATCTTCTGACACTGTGTCCTCTATTTAGAGGAAGGGAGCCTCCAGCTCAGATCCATCTTCATTTCTCTTGCATCCAAACCACATGTTATCTTCAGGCCACTAGTTTAACAGTGCCTCGGAACTAAATGGATATCTGTATTACCAGTTCTGAGACCTAGAGGAATATTCATGCTTTAATTAATGTGCATGAGAAGTCTTTCCATCTTCTAGTTTCTCCAGTTCTTAAATTTTATAATCTCCATTGTGGACGTCTCTCACACTTTTAAATTAGGTTATGCTATATTGTTATATTTCCTTTGAGGCTATTGTAAATGGGATTTCCCTCTCAGTATTTTTGACATCAGCATATAAAAACTAGTTTGTATCCTGAATCCCTTTTCTGACTGTGTTTATTAGCTGGAGTCTTTTATATTTGGAATTATATCATCTGTAAATATGGAAACCTTGACTTTTTTCCTACTTTATTTTTTTCTTTTATAATCACTGTATATTGAATAAGGTTAGAAAGAGTAGGACAACCTTGCCTTGGTCCTGATTTTAATGAGAATGCTCAAAGTTTTTCTCCATTTACCTACTTTTGTTGTGACCTTATGGCATTCTACTTTTATTATTTTGAAGTATATATTCTGTATAACTGTATTCTCTAGGATTTTATCAGAAAAGTCTGTTTTATTTTGTCCTTTTCTGTATTCATTAAGATGACCATGTGACTTCTGCATATGATTCAGTACATTTATTGATTTTTTTCATTGGTTGAGCTATCTTTGAGTTTATGGAATAGAGCTAATTTGGCCATGGTGAATTTTTTTTGATGCTTTCCTGCATTCAGTTTGTAATTTGTTTTGAGAAATTTAGCATCTATTTTTACTTATTGATAGTTTTTTGGAGGTTGTATTTTTAACCTAGTTTGGGTATTAGAGTAATACAAGCTTTGTGAAAGAGGGCTGGCAGTATTCTTTTGTTTTTTCTTTAATGGAATAATTTGAGAAACACTGGTTTTTTTAAAGTCTTTCCTAAGCTTTGGTAGAATTCTGCAGTGAACCCATCTGGACCTGGACTTTTCATAACCATAAAAGGTTTTATTATTGCTATAATCTCATTACTTGTTACAGGTCTATTCATCTAGGTTTAAGTTTGTGGGTCAAATGCACCCAGAAATTTATTTTTAAAGATTTTTCCATGTACTGAAATAGGGGTTTTAAAGGCTTGCCTTTATAAATCTCTGAATTTCATTGGTATCTATTATAATGTATAATCACTTTGGTTAAATTATGACTCTTTTTATATAGTTGACTGACGGTTTATTCATAATGTTTATCTTTTCAATGAACAAACTCTTCATTTCACTGATTGGGTTTTTGCTGTTGTTTCTGTTTCATCAATTTCTGCCCTAGTCTTAATTATTCATTCCCATCATTTGCTCTCAATTTGCTTTGTTCATATTTTTCCAGAGTCTGAAAGTGTTTATTCAAGTTCTCTTTGATATTTGAAAGCAGGCATTTAGAGTTATAAACTTCCTTAATAGGACTGCCTACATTACATCTCAGAAGTCTTGACGTGTTGGGTTTTCATTTTCATATGTGTGTGTACATGTTTGTGTGTGTGTGTATTTGGAGGGCACAGGATAACTTTAGGTACATTTCTTAGGATCCATCTTGTTTTCTTAAAAGTGAATTGAAAGTGAGTCTCTCTTTCTCTAGTCTGTGCCTAACAATTAGGCTAGAAGCAAGCTTGCTACCAAGGTCTGAAGATGTGAGCTCGACCTCCCTGGGGCTGGAATTCCAAGTCCCATTTGCTGGTTGTGATTTGTTTGTGTTAAGGATTGATTTGGGCCCTCATGCATGCAAAATAAGCACTTTACCAACTGAACTATGGCTCAGCTCTTCAGTTTGCCTGTCTTTCTTTTCTCCTCCTCCTCCTTAATTTAAGATGAATTTAGTTTGGTTTTCCACCATTACACAAGAAACACACAGCTGGAAAATAACTAAATCTACAAGACCTATCCAAAATTAGTTTCCAATGTTCTGGGTTAATTACATTATAAAATGGGTGTGGTATGTTCCACAAGCAAAACTAAATGAAATAAAGTAATATCATTGTTAGAATAAAAACTCTAAGACTACAATGTTTCATCATTGAAAGTAATATGTAAAAGAAATAGGTGAGGGAGAGAGGCAGAATGGGTTGGGTTAGGGAGGCAAGCTTCTTTGGGGGTCTTGGGTGATAGGATGTTTTGGTGCTATTGTAGCCTTTGGGGAGATGGCTTTACAAAGTGTGAATTTCTCCTCCCTTGCACAAAGTGTGGAATGCTGCCTTGAAGTTATGAAGGATATTATAGATGCCCTCACTCCCTAGATTTCTCAAATCACATCTTTCTCCTTCATGATTAAAGTGAGATCCTATAACAATATGATATCTTAGTAGGAGGCAATAAGTATCCATTTAGCTGATGGATTGCTTTTAATGCAATGAAATTTAAAACTACACAGAGAAATCTGAGTGGGTGGTGACCTTTCAGAGGTGGTGTTGAAATCTGGTTCATGATTAAAGCAGGGTGTGGTTCAAAGGGGCAGAGATGGAAAATTCTCTTTTGGCAACTTATTAGAGATGTAGGGTCAAACTGTTGAAACAGCTACAGACATCTGTTGCCAAAAGAGAAAACTAGAAACTTAACAGCAGCCTTACACCAGAGTAAGGGCGGCGGCGGTAAGCACTTTGGGCCTCATCTCACTATGTTGTATCAGCCATGCAGATTGCCCACAAATAGAGAAAGGTTACAAATGTAGGTTCAGGAGGTAAAACTTGTTCAGAGCTCCACAGATAATTAGGTAAAGGCTAGATTGATAGCCAGCATCATCAAATCCAGGCTTTATGCTCTTACTGCTAAATAACAATTTACCTTTGCTGCCACTTCTAATCTGGAGCATTGACAGTGGTTTATCTGCCCCCTTTTGTATGAGGATCTCATTCCTCTCTCTAGACTCATGTCATATCAAAGTCCACATCATGGAAAATCATGACGTTGTGATACTGACTCTAAACCACAGAGAAGTGCTTTGCTTTTTTCCTAGAGATCATCTCTGGATTGTCACAAAGAATGTGCATTCTCCTGTCTGCTTTGAAATAAAGAGAAAGAGATGCCATTTAACTTTTGAAGATAAACAATATTCCTAATTTCCTAATGCTGTTGAGGAAGCTGGGTATTTTTGTTTTGTTTTGTTTTGTTTTGTTTTCTATCCCCTTCCCTACTTTATGCCCCTCTGGTGAAGATTTTAAGGCCTCTAAAATCTAAAGGATCTATAAATTCGGGGTGAGGAGCATGTTAATGATCCTGATGATGGGCTGGGCTGCAGCACAGTGGTACTGCTTATTTAGAAAGTCAAGGCCCTGCATTGGTCACCAGCACAGATATCTCAAAATAAACTATTTAATGTTAGGTCAGTATTCCTAAAATACATGGCATGAGTTTTATTTGTGACAGCTAATATCATCTCAGGGGACAAAACTTTAGGAAAGAACAGAACAGAAAATTTCTCAGGCAGCATAAATGCCATATGAACATGACTAGAAATGCTATTGTTGTGCTGGAGCCATGGTACAGTGCTAAGAGCACTTGCTATGTAAACATGAGGATGTGAGTACCAATCTTAACACTCATGTAAAAAAAAATCCACGTATGTCTGCCCATATTATAATTCCATCAGTGAGGGGCAAAGGCATGCAGATCCTGAACAACCAGCCGAGCCAAATCTGAAATAGCAAATTACAGATTCAATGAGAGACTCTACCTTCAGAAAATAAGGTAGACAATGATACAGCAGGACACCTGATCAGGACCCAACTTCCTCCCTTAACCCCTGCAAGCATGCAGACATATTCATACCTCTCTCTCTCTCTCTCTCTCTCTCTCTCTCTCTCTCTCTCTCTCTCTCTCATACACATACACACACACACACACACACACACACACACTTGCCATATACTTACAAATTTAAAGAACTGATATTATTTTATGCTGTGGCAGAGCTTGTTGGTTTTCTTACATACCTTTCATCTCCCTATCTGAAATGTAAGGACTCTCCAAGCTAGGACCTCTACATTTTTATTCTCCTGCCTTCATGAAATCATTCTTCCTTCCTGAAAACATCAAACATGGATAAAGCTATCAGCCCAAAGACCTGGACATATGGAGAGTTTTCAACTTTGAATCTGAGAGGTTTCTGGTTCTGTGGAGTTTCATTTGTAATTTCAGAGGAATCACTGACTTAAAGTCAAACAGAAATGTTTGCTTTCTATAGTTGAATTGAAACTAAAAATAATTTAGATTCCAAACATAATCATAAGCTATATCAAGTGGTTTAAGAAAAAAAAAATACATTAGAAAGTTATATTCCTGGCCACATAGCACATTGTTATAAGTGCTATGCCAAGATCAGTGCACTGTAGGCAACAGCCTGTCAGTCATGATACAAAGACCCCTTGAGGGAGCGTGTTAAAGCTCACAGTTTCAGAAACTTCATTGCAGATTCATTTGAAAATTAAAACCCACAAATTTGTCTTTCTTTTAAATCCCCAAATGACTGTACCAGTTGAAATTTGAAAGCATCTTTGCGAAATGCTTGTTTGAAGAAATGAAGAATGAAGAAAATTGTTTCCCATATACATGTGGAGGAAAGAATTGCCTTAAGAGAGAGCATATTTATCCAAATGATGTTGCTGCTTCTTGGTCCAAAAGTTTTGGGAAGTGTTTCTTGTGTGTTGTCAATGGGGCCTCTAGCACATTATCTGGGTTCTACACAGTGCAAAGATTCACTTTGAGAGTGGATTTGTATGCTAACAGCTGTCACAATCATTTAGAAGCATGCCTGGTAAATGAGGAAAATGACCAAGCAGGGTAACATGGTTTGGGGGTCCTAAATAGGGTGTGATTATAAAATGTAGCATTTTAACAATTTTTATTATGCACCATCACCATGTTCATGAAAGTGTCCATATGTTTTATTATACATGAACATGGTGATGGTGCATAATAAAAATTGTTAAAATGCTACATTTGGCCATGGAAACAGGTATTTTAAAAGTCCTGTTTTTTAACATTCCTGAAAACATATTTATGCATGGCTCTTGGACAAGAAACATGTGTACACATGAAGGTTAATTCTATATAGTGTCTCACATTTTATCCATACTGATGACTTTTTAGCAGAAATCTTTTCAGATGAAGATTGTGAAGTTTTAAGCCTATGAACAGACTAGGGGTGTGTGAACTGCATCCCCAAATTATGAATAACTCTTTCACTTGACTGGTCAGTTAGAAATCTATTGTTATCTTTGTGCTAATTGCTGTTTCAACCCAAGGTTACTGCTTTGGCTTCTGATCCCTTTGGGTGTTGGAATCATGGTGGCTCTTACAGGCAGTTATTTTTACATCTGAACACAGATGCACATTTTCTTGGCACCAAGGAGAGAATAGCATTGATTGGCCATCATCAAGCCAGGTTATGCTTTGTCAGACTGAGGGATTAAAGTCCTTTATGTTTCTGAATAAGTTTACAAAAATATCCTTGGCATTACAGAGAGGATTTTGAAAAATTCAATAGTTTTCTCTCAGTTAAAGTTAACATTAGGGGGCAGAGAAGATGGCTAGCTGGTGAATATCATGGCTGTTTTTCCAGAGGACATATAATCTATTCCTAGCACCCACCTGGATGCTTGTTCTTTTTCCAGGAGATTGGATGCTCTCTTCTGGCTTCCATGGGTCTTGTTCATGATGCACAGACTTACATGCAGACAAAACACTAATTCTTATAAAATGAAACTGAGTAACTTTTAAATTTTAATTTTAGGACTTTGTGTGTGTGTGTATGTTTGTATTCATGGTTGCATGTGTATGGGTGGCTATGGGAGGCCTGAAGTTGACCTTCAGCATCTTCCTAGTTGGTCATCACTTTATTTATTGAAGCACAGTTTCTCCTTAAACACAGATCTTACAGATTACACCTTGCTTGCTAGCCAGCTTGTCCTGTGGATGACCTGTCTTTGCCTCCTACATGCAGCCTGCAGCCTGTTCAGCTGTTTACATGGTACTGGAGACTCAAACTCAGCACCTTACCTATTGTATGGCAAGCCTTTGTCCACTGAGTCTTTTTCCCAACCCCAATTTTGTGAACATTCCTAAAAGTTACTTCAGTTTTCTGAGCCTTAATTGTATATTCTGTAAAGTGGATGTCATTATTTCCATTATCATTGTGTGCAGCATGCTAAAGTGATAAAAATGTCAGTTATTATTACTGTAATGTAAAACAGTAAACTCATACTGGCATATGTGTTTGAATGATAGTAGCTATAATAGTGATTCCTTTTTGAACATACTGATGAGGATGTCTCCAATTACAGCATACAGGGAAACTGTAAATTCAACACCAGGCCAGGCTACTGTCTTAGGTTTTATTGCTGTGAAGAGACACCATGACCACAACTCTTATAAAGGAAAACATTTAATTGAAGCTGGTTTACAGTTTCAGAGGTTTACTCCATTGTTGTTGTGGCAGCAGCCAGTCAGACCTAGTGCTGGAGAAGGAGCTGAAAGATCTTGATCCATAGGCAGCAGAAGGAGACTAGTACACTAGACCTCAAAGCCTTTCTTCACAGTGACACATGTCCACCAACAAGGCCATACCGAATTCAAAAAGGCCACATCACTTCCTATGGGCCAAGCACTCAAACACATGAGACTGTGGGGCCCATTACTATTCAAACCACCACAACTACATACCATGTTCCTGTCTCAATAAATAAAATTCAAGACAGACACACTTCTGTATTTAGAAAGAAAAGGAATGAAGATCTCTGTAATTTTGAGGCTAGTTTGTAAGACTGTGTCTCAAAAAATAAAAAAAATAAATAAGTAAATAAATATAAAAATAGAAAATAAGCAAACAGAACACCTTACTGATGAAATGAGAAGATATTTAATTAATTATCTAAATGATAAATTCTCAGTTTTTGAGTAATTCACTAATGTATTATTTTTTTACTTTGAATATGCATTATTAAGAGCATAGGTTACTATACTAATTACAACAATCTGACTAAGGTTTGCTCACTTATTAAAAAGTCAGAGATATGCTAAGGCTCCAATCAGTGCTTTCCCACTAGGGAAAAAACAGTCAAGTAATTAAACTGTGGTCTTATGTGTTAAACATGCCTCGCAAGAGTCAAGGATTGCTCATTATATTCACAACCAATAAAAAATAACCCAGGATACAGAAAGATAACACAGGCATTCTGTATTCTAAGCCAGGCACACTTTTCACTTTCTAATGCCAAAGGTCAAATATAGTTTAGTAAGCTTCTTGCTCCTGTTTTGTTCTTTCTATCCTTCCTTCCTTCCTCTCTCCTTTCCTTCCTCTTTCTATGTCTTTTTTTTTCCTCTGTACTTCTTGGCTCTTACTAAAGCATAGGGGAAAAACCTGCCAAAATATGATGAAGAAGGTGACTCTCACGGGTACATCTTGTCACGCAGGAAGTACTAGAGATCTTGTGAAATATTCAATAGAAATTTTATTTTGCAGACTCTAGAGGTTTGCATCTGGATACACATCTGTATTTTCTGGGTGCTGGGCCAAAGTGAAACGTTCCATTTACCCATTGCTAATAAACATGTCAGCAGTTTCTTTGCTCTCACATCTGTTGTGAAAAATGTTATCTTTCCCGAAGGATATTTATTTTGTCTTTAATACCAGCTTTCATGGGTTTCAAAATAAAGATATGCCTTCACTTAAATGTAATAGCATATGCAGGAAAGTGTCTCACAGGAGTGATGAGATAAATTAAAGATGCAGACTGGAGCTGGGGTCCTAAACAGGAAGTCAGCCCAAGGAAAACTGATGACTCTCAGAGAGGCCACGCCAGGTGAAACAACTTGCCTCTTCAGGCTCAATACAAAACTTTTTCAAGACACCATGTATCACAGGAATTCAACAGAATGTTTAAAAAATCTATTTTCAACTGTTTCATTAATAAGGCTGTCTTCAGTCAAGCTAATAACTTCCTTTCCCAGGGAAACAGTCTCAAAGTGCATTGCTGTCTAATTCCACATTGTCCAGAATACAGGTCCTACCTGGTTTTTTGCTTGTTTGTTTGTTTTACTGATATTGGGGCTACTAGAAAATCAATTGAGGCCTTATTCTATAAGATGCTTTACAAATAAAGTTACACATTACCATATAAATGGCAGATAACTTGCCACTTCTATGAAATTATTTCATAGTCAAGAACATTTATTTCAAGAAAATCATTTCATTCTCACCTCTGCTTGTCCTTATTTTTACTCACTAATAGTCAACGCTATCAAGATAGTTAACTAATGGGGAGTGCTATTTGACTCACACAGACAAGGAGATATCCATATTGAGAATCACCTTTGTGTAGTTGTGGCAGATTGAATAAAAATGGACTAGTAGGCTCATATATTTAAATGCTTACTCACCAGGGAGTGGTACTATTTGAAAGGATTAGAAGAATTAAGAGATGTGGCCTCTCCGGAGGAAGTGTATCATTGGGGTGGGCTTGGAGGTTTCAAAAGTCCACATCAGCACAGAGTCTCTCTGCCTACGAATCAGGATATAGCTTTCAGCTACTGCTCCAGAACTATGCCTGCCTCCTGCTATTGTGATAATGGACTACACCTCCAATACTATAAGCAAGGCCAAAATTAAATGCTTTTTTTTTTTTTAAACACTTTTTATTTATTTATTTATTTATTTATTTGCCTTGGTGTTTGCCTGGAACTGGAACTACAGACAGTTGTTAGCTGCCATGTGGGTGCTGGGAATCGAACCCGGGTCCTCTGGAAGAGCAGACAGTGCTCTTAACTGCTGAGCCATCTCTCCAGCCCCGCTTTTTTTTTTTTTTTTATAAGAGTTGCCTTGGTCATGGCATCTTTTCATAGCAATAAAACTGAAACAAGTTAGAGGAGCAAGTAGGAAAACCCTGAGAGCAGAAATAAGCAACTATGATTAGAATTGTCAAGAATGTACATGCTTTGTCTTCAGACTCTCTGGAAAGTAGGAATGCTTTTAAACTCAAATACCACTCTCTGATCTAAAGCTCTCTCTGTGCACTATTCACTCCGCTAACATCAAGGACAGAATGAAACAAATTCCCTCATTCTGTCGCCCTGACCTTTCAACACTCAAACCAAAACAGCAATCTTTATATTTATGTATCAGGTTCTTAGTTGATGTATCATGGCAATGCAAGAAGAAATATGCTACAGAATAGCAATGATCAGATTACAAGAGGGGAATCCTAGGTGCAGACATAAAAGAACAGCAGAGCCCAAACATTGTCTTCCTAAAGTTTAATAAAATTGACCCTTCACTTTTGAGAAGATCAGCTAAAAAGAAAAAACAGGAAGGCAAAAATAAATAATAATTTAAAATGCAGGATGTGAGGCTGGAAGGATGGTTCAGGGGCTCTTGCCAGAAGACTTAGCTGCAGTTCCAGCACATGGCTGCCCACAACCATCTCTAAATCCAGTTCTGGGGCATCTAATACCCTCATTTGGCCTACTTGAGCATCAGTTATACATATGCTACACATACAAATAATATACAAATAAATCATAAAAAGAAATATATATAGGCTGGAGAGATGGCTCAGAGGTTAAGAGCACTGGCTGCTCTTGCAGAGGACCCGGGTTCAATTCTCAGCAACCACATGGTGGCTCACAACCATCTATAATGAAATCTTCTAGCCTGCAGGAATGCATGCAGGCAAAACACTGTACATATAATAAATAAACAAATCTAAAAATAAATAGATAAAAAGAAAGATAAGGAAGAAAATGTTATCTAGAGAACCATTTCAAACTAGAAGATGGTAGATGTGCCATTTAAAACAATATGTCAATTAATCTGAAGGTTTGGGTAAGATATATAGATTATTAGAAAAATATAACAACAAAAGAGGCATAAAATATAAATACCAACAAACTTTTTATTGTGAATAAATTATAACTCAGTTATAATTATCCTGAAAATAAACCAGTGAATAAAAACATTTTATGAATAAATTCCATCAAGAATTTAAAAAGAAGATAGGCTTGATTCCACAAAAAATAAAATAAAATAAAAAACCTTCTCACAAGTGAGAAAAGATTAAAGCTGTTCATCTTGTTTCAAATGGTTGTGCAGCCTATATATTGTTAAAGGAATATATTGGAAGGGGTCATCCTGCCAAATAGAGTTCCTTAATATAAAAGTTGTAATAATTAAAGAAGCATTCCTGGGGAAAGAGATAAACACAGCCCTGTCCTCTTCGGCAGGGATTCCCCAAATAAACTAATTCAAATACAGAAGCCTGTTACATAACAAGCACCTCTATTACAGACTTGTGAAGACTACACTTTACAAGAAATGTCATAGGTTTCTTTAGGTCTTCGATACAAAAAAAATGAAGTAATATTTTATTCTGTATTATTCAGTCACACACAAGCCATAAAGATTTAAAAGAAGATTTTCCAATTTAAAAAAATATGATTTCAGTAAGGGAAAATGTAAACAACATTAAAAATATAAATATAAATAAATCTGAACACATTACAATTAGGATCTTCAGAACATTAAAATACAACAAAAATAAAAACATAAATTAAAAATTGACATGATAAAGTTTTAATACATTGGAAGCAGTAAGCTTTGGATGTGACTATGTAAATTAATAAGGAAAGAACTAGCTAGCTACTGTGACATGTACAGCTTTGGGATTGACCTGACTGGGGTAATAAATAGTGAAAAATGACAGATACACACACAAAGTAGCTGGGACGTCATCTGTTTGACACAACCATCTGTTTAGAAGACAAATATGTGTGTGAATAGACATTTTCATTCAGCAGAGGAGGAGACAAGAATGGTCTTCATGCCCAGGAAACTCAAGTGTTAGAAATGATTGTGGACACTAAGCATAAGACATTTCATACATACACATACTTGACATCATACTTACAAGCTGCAACAATAACTGGGTTAAACATTCATTTGGGTCATTTTATCTTCTATTGTCATAAGAAAATTCCCTGGAAATTAACTTATATGGAGCGAGGTTTATTTAGCTCACACTTCAAGAATTCTTAGTTGAAAACTGAATAGACACATTACTTTGGACTTTGGTAGACATGCCAAGTGGCAATGTTCAGAAATACATGGTGAACTAAACTGATCATATCATAAATTAGGAAACAAAGAAAGAAAAAAAGAAAAGATCCTACAGTAGAGTGTGCTAAACACAATGACTTAAAACCTTTCCCTGAGCCCCTGAGCCCCATTGTCTAAAGGTTACACGGACTCTCAATAGCACCAGTCTAGAACGAAACCTTTCACACATGGACAATCAGTAGACATTCTTTCCAGCAGGGTGGAGGGGATGCATGAGTGATAAAATGATGATGAAACCAATGGACTAACGACAAACAGATATAACCAGGAAGAATCCAGAACAGCTCTAGTAAGATAAACAATTTTTATTTCCATTTCTAAGATTTAACATTTATGTCTAATGACATGTACATGTCTGCATGTAGGTTTTGTACATATGACTGCAATTCCCTCAGTAGTCAGAAGTGAGTATCAGATCCCCAAGAGCTGGAGTTAGAGGCTATTTGAGTTCTGGGAACCCAGATCCTACCTCTGCAAGAATGCAATCTTCCTATCCTCTGTGATATTCTATTTCTTAAATTTCATAGCATACACAGAAGTGTTCATCTTTAAAAACAAATATTTAGGAGTTAAAGAAATGAAGCCAACCAAAATAATTTTGTATTAATCTCAAATGTAATAAACATAAATAGTAAGAGATGACCAAAATACCAAGAATTTGGGGTGTTTAGAAGGAAAAGGGAAAAAACCCAGAAGAACGTGGGTAGGTATGATTTACAGATAAACAAACAAAACAAGTATGCCAAATGGAGACCAAGGACAGTAATGGGTGATTGGGGTGTCAAAACTGGACTTCTTGGAAAGCAATTTTTGTTGAAGAAAAAAGTTGTTGGCTAGGGAGCTAAGCCAGAAATATCCAGAGTGAATGAGGAGGGGATGAATGTGTAAAACAAACAAAAACATCACCAAAACCTAATTCCAGAAACACAAACATCATCAACAGGAACTTGGAAACTCTTTCCTGTGAGAAAAGTACATCACAACTTCACTACCTTTTAATAATCCACCACAAGCATTTATATTCACAGGGGATTGCACTTTATGTGCGTGTGGACATAGAGCATATGAATCATGTTCTCAAGAAATGAACAAAAATAGATTGAAGAGTGGTGTGTACATCCCCCTTCTCCAGATCCAGTAGAATGATCCTGGAACATCTTTAAAAACACCAGAAGGCCCTTGCTAGATAACCACTGAACAAAAATGGCTAAAATATAATTAGAATATCTATCCACATGTGTGGCTCATGTTCAAGAACTATTCCAGTAAAGCTTGGCTAAAGCTTGGCTCAAAGATGAAGTGACATGTGTAATGGGAAAGTCACAGCACACGCACACACACACACACCATGCATGAACACTAATTTAACAATCTTCAGAGTAGTGTTGGGTCTACATTTTTTGGTATTTTTAGTCCCAGTATCCTACAGCGCTAAGACTCCTGAATGTGGAGCCTACTCTTTGTCATTTTTATTTTCCTCTTCACTTTCCCCTTTTCCATCACCCAGTGTGCCAAAAAGGACATACTCTCTTCAGAAGCCACACACCAGCAAGCATTAGGCAGACAGGGTGAGGCTTTGAAGTCTTGTCCTCCTCTTCAGCAGCATTGGACACTGGATACTTTATTCTTAAAATATATTCATGGGCTGCGTTCAGCACTGGAAAGAATGGTCCTTCACCTAGATTCACAGGGGATTGTATTAATCTCAAATGTAATAAATATAAATAGTAAAAGACAACCAAAGGTTGTTTTTTCTTTTCAGAGTAAATGACTGCAGAAGGTGCTTTTTCTTTTCAGAGTAAATGACTGAAAAAGCCTCTTTTGTTTCAGTAAAGAATACTTGAAGGTGAGGATGAGAATAACCTTTTTTTTTTTTTCTTTTTTACTTTTTACCACATGAATTTTTGGTTTTATGGCCTTCAAAATGAAACAACCTTTATCTTAAAAGCAAATATTTCTACTGCTCTTAAAAATGCTAGCATTTGAAAACCAATATATATTGGCAAATAACGTGGGAAATGGACATGCAGAACATTTAATAATGATTGAATTCATAAAGCATTTTTTGTTGGTTTTTTATGTGACAGCTGGATGAGTCTCAACTTCCTGCTCACTGCTCGGGCCCTCCACTTCGAATTCTAGGATTCTTTTCTTCTTCTCCCTTCCTTCTTGCCTCCTCCTGCTTTGGGAATACACAAGTGGTTCTGATTACATAATAACTGCAAACTTTATGTCTCACACTACCATTGTTACACATCGTAAACACGAGTGAATTTCAGACTCCTAAGGTGAATCTGGATCTTCGGGAGGGCTTTCATGCTGGAATGGAGGGAAAAGTTCACAGAAGAAGGAAATAGACCATACATGGTCATGATGAGAGACTGAACTTTGACTATCAACCACTTTATCAAGCAACTTAAAGAGTGAGAAGACCTCAAATTGAACTGAGGCTGAGGTCCAGAATCCACATAACTCCTGTAGTTCATTTAATCCAGTAGGGGCCTTAATATGTACATGCTCCCAAATCCCAACACTCTAAACAAGTATAGACTGCATGCATGTTAAAACGCCATGCAGTGTGCACTGTGATTCTCAGTCTTACCCTCCTAAATTTTCTTTTAAAACTAAAATTCTATTTTTGCTATCATGCGCAGATAAACTGGTTGGAAATGGAAATCAAGACAGTACATTTCATTTAGTCATTGACAAATATTTATTGAACACCTACAATTTGCCAAGAACTGCCGTCTATTTGTGAGCCATCTCCACAAGCAAAACTGATGAATGTCCCTGATAGAAGGAAAATTAACAGTTTGTTGTTGTTGTTTGCATTTCAGAAGGTCAGAGGTGTTTTGGAACCATAAAGTGAGGAAGAAGTAGAAGAGAGTACTGAATAGGGTAAGAAAGAGATTGTGTTAAACAGGGTGGTCAGTGAAGGTTGTATAAAAAAGAAAAAATTAATGTGACTGATGGAGGTCATTCTGAGTTTTTCCAGAAAGGCGAGTAGTGACACTCCCCAAAGCAAAACAAACAAAAAGCTATCCTGAATAATGAAATAATTCTCCTTAATTCTCAGCAATTTTTAAATTTTATCTGGCATTGTGCCTCCAAATGATGATTATTTATACCTTGTGAATACATTAAACAAAATAATTTTATTAAGTTTCTATTGTATAACATTAAGTTTTGATTCCTGTTATGGAAAATTAAAACTGATTCCCACAAATTTTCCTCTGACTTCCACATATGGGCCAAGACATGCACGCAGGCGCGTGCACACACACACACTGTCTAAAAAAGACATATTGATGTTATTTCCTGTTCATAGCTGTTCAATCAAGGATATCTTGATAAGCCCCAGCCCAAGAGAAATTTAATAAAACGTTCTTCACAGCCATAGAGAGTAAAAATTGCATTCTAGCTGTTTTAAGGCAACTTTGGGATAGAAGTTATATAAAACATGGTTCAAACGTAGGCTGTCTCCTGAATAAATCTCAAATAAGAGATGTAATATATAACTTAACCATTTTATGATCTTCAAATATCTATTTTGGTTCAGAAAAACATGATTATGAGTGTGAGGAGCTAGAAATATTAAATGAGGCACTAGAAATATTAAAATGAACAATGGTTTGGTGGTTTTCTTAGTTTGGGTTTTATTTCTGTGAAGAGACATCATGACCAAGGCAACTCTCATAAATAAAACATTTACTTGCAGTGGCTTGTTTACAATTTCAGACGTTCAGTCTATTATCATCATGATGAGGAGCATGGCAGCAGGCAGGCAGAACTGGTGCTGCTGGAGCTGAGTCCTACATGTTGCAGGCAACAGAAAATCAACTGGTTCACTGAGCACTACCTAGATAGAGCATAGGAAAGCTCAAAGCCCACCCCTACAGTGACATATTTTCTCCAACAAGGCCACATCCACTCCAACAAACCATACCTCTTAAAACCTCTTACTGTTTTCTATGAGCTTATGGGGGCCAATTACACTCAAACTATCACAGTGGGGAGGACATACATGAAGATATCCATTTTTGACAGCAAAGGGAAGTAGAAATTGTGTTCTACGAGAAGATAAATATGAAGGATTCAGTGGTAGTTTGTGGGGACCCAAATGGTTCCATGATGAGGAACAGTGTAGGGAAACCACATGATATACAGCTAGATAACTTTCATCAATATGACAACAACCTTTCAAATAAAAGTGGTAGTCAGAACATGATGACAAGAAAGGATTATGGGGGTCCTCATAAGACCAGCCCAAATCCTCTGACTTCTTGGGGATCCACAATAGATGTTAAGTGGGAAAGAAGATGCAGGTATCAACATATGAGTAAGAGATTTTTGGTTAACAACAAATTAACTGACCCCAACTTAAAAAAAATAATATTCAAGTAAAGACTATGGAAATTTATATAAAGAAAAATACTCCAAGTCCATCCATAAAGCAGAAATGGAAAAGATGGGGGGGGTGTTCACCTTCTAGGTATAAACTTATAATACTTTGGAAAAATATAGCACATTAAGGTGTGTGTACAAGAAATACCAAATGGCATTGTTTAAATATTATAAAAAGGGGAAAAAAATCTCATTCTGATCTCAACTCTAAGAAAGTGCTTTAAGCCATTCTATTTTGCTTTCTAGATTGTATCTCTGAGGAGCTAGAGAGAGCTCAGCATTAAGAGTATTTCCTGTTCTTGCAGAGAACCTGTAGTGGATTCCCAGCACTCCCTCAGTAGCTCCAAGGTATTCAGCGCCTTCTTCTGGCCTTTGTGAGCACTGCACATACATATCACACAGGTACACATGCATATAAAAAATAAACAAAACTTTAAAATTTATCTTTGGAATACTGAAAAGGAATGAGAGAAATGCAAAAGAAAGAAGCAACTGCTAACAAGAGTAAATATAAAATCTTCTATTGCCTAAATATCAAGAATGAGTGGAGAGTGTGACAGAAAAACAGCAAGGAGGTTATTAGGAGAATTACTACATTCAACATGTGTCTTATCTGCCAATAATGTACACTACTTATTCTTATATATAACATATACATAACTTATACATATAATGGGAGAAAATGTTTACTTATCATAGACCATGGGGGATTAGGTTTGTGTTCAAACATAGCTGTATGTAGGCAAAACAAATCTATTTTTGGGTTGAAAGAAATCCCTTATAAAAATAAAGCTTTTGGAATGTGTCAGTCTGCTTCTGATGTGTCTATTTTGTTTACCACCAGAGATGCAGTCTCAATCAAAACTTACATTTACTGACTGAGGCAACTGAAAAGTGAAAATAAGCCTCCAGTGCATATAATTATGTATAAAATGTGCCTCTGCCTCTATATGTACTTGTCCTTATGTGCCAAACATACAAACATACTTTTTTCAGGCTCCTTTTCTTTCTCTAGATACAGTCTTTAATTTTGAGTCCACAAACAGTGTTAACCATTTAGGTCTTGAAAGTTAGTACTAATGCTGGTGACCATTAAAATGAAAAAAAAAAAAAAAAAGGCTCTGAGCTTTCCATCTTTCCAGCCTCTCCTTAATCACGTGTTCTGAGGGCTTGGTGACTCTTTTTTCTCCTGTCCCTGTCTTCCTTCCTTCTTAAAACCATGGATATGTAAATGAAGACAATGACTGTCCCTTCACCAGAATCCAGTAGTAATCAATCATCCAGCAGGAAGGGTTGATTGATGATAGACCCAGTTTAATACAGGTTTAGTGAAGGAACCACATCTGCAGTGAGATCATAATTGCAGTGGCTGTGACATGCTTGCTTAGAAGGTAGCATTTCATATTCCTTCTCATTGTTTTCTATCTCCTATTCCCTGCCTCATTCTGTAATGTTTTCTGAGCCTTATGGCAGGCAGTATAAATGTCCTGGTTAGGGTTGTACTCTCAACTATCTCTTATTCTCTGCCTATTGAGAAGACACAAGTCTATGTGTTCACCTTTGTTTTCCATAAAGAGAAGCTTTTCTCATTAAGACTGAGAGTATCAATTGCCAATGAGTATAAACTTAAATATTTAGAATGTAAATTGGGGCCATGTCAATTTAGCTAAACAACAGTAGTTAGTTCTACCCTAGGACTTATGACCTCCATGTCATGGGTTTCTGTTGATGTGTACAGTACCAAGCATGAATATACTCCTGTAAATTGAGTGTAGATTCCAAGAAGAGAGCATCTGGTGACCCCCAGAAAAGCTACTGCCCCATCCGGCTCCTATTTCTGGCTGGCTGGTATTGTATGTCCAAAGATGACTTAGATGGTTAAGACTATTAATGCCTTTTCTCTACCAGCAACCTCCATAGCATTGTCCAGGACTATGGAAGGTAGTCACATTTTCAACAACTTTAGTTTGAAATGGCCAGGAGAAATCCAAGTAGGTACAAATAATTGAGAATCGTAATTTGAGTATTAAGAATAATTATAGTTATATATTTTAACTTTTGAGTCATTAGCATATATAGAATGTAAATACAGTTGTATTATATAAAGCCAAATGTTGTATTGTATATAGTCAGAGAAGAATTGGAAAGAAGACAAAGATGCCATGAGTAAGTCCTTAGAGAACACCATGCTTAAAGTTACAATGATGAAGAATCAACCAAAACAGAAAAAGAAACAACCAGCAAAACATGTACATCAAAAAGCAACTTGACAGACAGTTAAATCTCTAGAATTTTACAGCTATGCAAAGGCACAATGGCCAGATTTTGGAGGCTCATCCCAGGAGGCATCTTTATTTAATTTTTTTGGTGAAAAATAAAACTAGTCAATGAACAATGAGAAAATAAGAAATAAGGCCAATTAGCATGTCTGTGTGTTTTCTTTGTCCTTATTCCATCATAAAGGGGAAGGTAGGAATAAGCAATTGTGTTTAATTTTCCAAGTTAAATTAATGTTAAGTATGGTAAAATAACAGGTGGAAAGAGTAGTGAAGTATGCCTGCTAAGGGACTGGTAAACATTTGCCCAGGAAATTGAAGCATTTTAGAAGAAGAAAAATGAGAGGAAGATAGAGACAGTGAAAAAAATTGTAGATCAATGTGTAGTAAGCAATTATCCCTAATTCAGAAATCTCTCCAGGGAATTTGAATTAATGGAGTGGCTGTTTATAAGACCTATTGAGACATATATTCTTCACTGTATACTATGTAGTTATAGATCTTATCCTTCTTTGGGGACGAGTTGAGATTGATTCTGTGGGGCACTTAAGATGAGATCTGAGAATGAGATGTGGTGAGAGCATGTAGAGCTACAAAACCGTCTATATGAAGCCACTCAACTTTGGAGTATATCTGCCCTTTCTAAAACACCACATCTTGTAGCATGTCACATACAACCTCGCCAGCAAGGAAGAAGCAACACCGGATCCTCCTCTCTGCAGTTTATTCGGGCCTTTTATTATCTTCTTGTCTTTCACTCACTCACTCATTCTCTCTCTCACTCACTCACTCACTCACACTCTCAGATGAACGACGAACGACCACTCTCTCACAAACAACCCCGGGGGGGCAGGGAAGATGTCCGCTCATGGCTAAATACCCTCTGGGCCTCCAATCCCGGTAAGCCACGTGGACATCGCCCATAGGTCCTGAGGCACGGAAGCAAGCCACCATCCTCGCCTACAGCCAATAAGGAGTTGTTTACTTCTGAGAGCACTCACCATTGAGAAAGGTGGAAGGCAGAAACCAGTGCCACCTTTAGGACGTGGTACAACACAGATCTCCACAGTAGTATAAACCTAAAACCCTGTCATACCTACATTCTAGTCCCTGGGATCAGGGAATATTGTCTTAGTATGAAGAAAAAAACTTGAAAAGATGATAGCTTAATAAATTAGAATAAAAAATTATTCTGAATTTCTCAAGAGAGCCTGGTGTAATCAAGGGGATTGTTATAGGAGGAGAAGTAGGCGAGCCAAAAACAGAGGTGGTATCACCAACAGATGAAAATGGTTTGAGGCTATTGTACTGCTGATTTTGAAGGCATGGATGGTAGCTCATCACTCAAAGACAAGCATTAACCTTGATAGAAAAGAAAGTGGGAAATACACTTCTACGAATTGGCACAGGTGACCACTTCCTAAATATAACACCAGTGGCACAGACACTAAGAACAACAATCAATAAGTGGGATCTCCTGAAGCTAGGAAGCTTCTGTAAAGCCAAGGATACCATCAATAGGACAAAACAACAGCCTACAGAATGGGAAAAGATTTTCACCAACCCTACAAGTGATAGAGGACTGATCTCTAAGATATATAAAGAACTCAGGAATCTAGAGCCCAAAACCTTGAATAACCCAATCAAAAAATGGGGTTTAGATCTAAAAGGGGAATTCTCAGCAGAAGAATTATGAATGGCTGAAAGGCACCTGAAAAAGTGCTCATCATCTTTAGCCATCAGAGAAATACAAATCAAAACAACTTTGAGATACCATCTGACACTTGTTAGATTGGCTAAGATAAAAGACACAGAGGACAGCCTATGCTGGAGAGGATGCAGAACAAGGGGAACACTCCTCCATTATTGGTGGGAGTGTAAGCTTCTTCAGCCACTTTGGAATGCAATATGGCAGTTTCTCAGAAAACTGAAAATCAATCTCCCCAAGGACCCAGCAATACCACTTCTGAGTGTATACCCTAAAGAAGCACAGTCACACTCCAAAGGCATTAGCTCAGCTATGTTCATAGCAGCATTATTTGTAATAGCAAGAACCTGGAAACAACCTAGATGTCCCTCAACTGAAGAATGGATTAACAAACTGTGGTACATCTACACAATGGAGTGTAGTAGCAGTAGTCAGCAGTAAGAAAAAATGATATCCTAAAATTTGCAGGCAAATGGATGGATTTGGAGAATATCCTACTGAATGAGGTATCACAAACTCAGAAAGATAAGCAGGGGATGTACTCACTCATTAGTAGACTTCAAACAAACAAATAAACAGACAAACAAGAAAAAAGCAAGGCATACTCAAGCTGCAAACCACAACCACTGAACAGCTTGGGATCAGAAACACCCTGGACTGACACCTTGGATCCCACTCCCCCTAGAGGAACACCTGACTCACTCTTGAGGGAGGGTGGAGAAAACTGGATTTGCCAGGAGTGGAGACTGAACTAAGCAATATTGGGTCAGTGGGACCATGGGACTGTCTGCTGCCTGCCCAGGGAGGGGATGGGGATTCGTGGAGAAGAAAGAATAACCTGATGTGGTGGGAGGGGGTAGGGACCTTGAATAAGGATATACAAGGTTAGAAAGTGTGACTTCTTTGTTAATAATAATAATAATAATAATAAGAAGAAGAAGAAGAAGAAGAAGAATGGAAAAACAAACAGAGAAACATTTGCCCTTATCACCTCCAACAAACAACCATTGTCACCTTGACTTTAGCTCAATCAAAAGAGACTTCAAAAATCTGGCTCATAGGACTATAACAGAGAGGGGGGATAAATAAATCATGTTATACTTGTGGTTCTTGTTACAATGACAACAGAAAACTCATATGTCATATTTGCAAAGTAGCATTTTTAAAAATTAATAAAAATTCAGCTAAAATGAAAACATGTGACTTTGCTGCCAATGTGTTCTTAGAACCAGCTGTTTCAGCAATGAAGTGATTTCGCTAAGAATAGTGTCAAGGGACAAGGACTGAAAAAGTGGAGTCAAAATAATTATTCATATTTTGAAGTACAGGAGACATGATGTAGTGAATGATAAAACTGCCAGGAAAGCCGAAATGGATGATGCCTTGCTTTTCCCTGATGTCATCTAAGTGAATTCAGTAACTCTCTTTCACAGTATACTTGGGACTGACAATCACTTTTCTGTAAGAAGAGGTTTCTGGCCTGGACTTTCTAGCCTGACCCTGAGGTTCAGACCTGCTCTCAGTCCTGCTGCCACTTAGCCCCAAATAATCACACAAAGGCATATATTAATATCATGCTGATTGACCTGTGGCTCAGACATATTGCTAGCTAGCTCTTTCATCTTAACTCAGTCTATTTCTATTAATCTGTTTAGCCATGTGGCTTGGTGGCTTTTCTCAGAGTAGCATGGTTATTTTCCTTCCTCTGCATCTGCTGGCATCCCTGTCTGCTCTGTTCTTCCTATTCCCAGAGTTTTCTTAGTCTGGTAGTCCCGCCCATACTTTCTGTCTGCCTTCTGGCCAATCAGTGTTTTATTAAACCAGTAGGAGGAACAAATATTTCCAATAGACAGAATATAATCCTATTACACTTCTCTTTATTCCTCACTCACTGTCTTCTTCCATCAAAAGCTGTTGATATGTCAAGGACAGGTATTTTAACATCTTGCCTGTGAAGTTGGTATAACAGTGCATGCTTGTATTACTAGCAATCAGGAAGCAGAAACAAGAGGATTCAAATTCCAAGGCATTCTGGGATACATAGCAAAACTTAGTTTTGTTTTTAAACAATGAGAGTTGGGGAATGTAGGAGAAGTAACTTAATAACAAAATATTTGCCTAGAATGCATAATATCTTGGGCTTAATCCCTAATGTCAAATTAAATAATTAAGCATACCTAAGTACAATTACAAGGTGTGTAAAAAGTAAGGACAATGTGTCCAATTTTTATTGTTTATACTTAACAAGGATAAAGGTTTTGCATTTAAATGATATATTTAGGAAGAAGCCAACTTATTAATCAGCTGTCAAAATATCCAAAAGAATGTACCAAGATAGAAGACAATATCAAACTTACCAAAACTTGACTGTGTCTGTTTCACTGGAGGAAAAAAAAAGAAAAAATAGTTCAATGATCACAGAAGAGAACCCATAGGCTATACTCTATCTACTGAAGGTCTTAGTCCTTGGGCAATAGCTCTGAAAATGGGCATGATGTACAGGGAAAAGTTGGAGGCAACTATAGATGCTGACAAAAGCTGTACCAGGCATTTCGAAGTAGGTATTCTTCTTAGTGTAGGCAAAGGTTTGAGGAAACAGAAATAAGGTCCTAACATAAGTGAGACAAGAGATATATCTATTATCCAGCCTCACATAGCTTTATTAATGTATCATGAAAGATAACTTCCAAGATTTTCAGGTCTGTACAGATAGAAACTCTGGGTAGGTATGTGCATGTAACTCCAGGTGCCTGTAGAGGACAGAAATGTAAGTTCCTGGAGCTGGAGTTACAGACGGTTGTGGGCTGCCTAATGTGGGTACTGAGAATCAAACCTGGATCCTCTGCAAAAGAAGTATGAACCTGTAACTATTAGTCCATCTCTTCAACCACACATTTCTAACTTTGGTAAGATACCAGATCATAAAAAAATGAAACAGAGAAGAAATAAAGATAAAATCCAGGAGAGTCTATTACAGAAATAGTACTGAAAGTCTAAGTTAGATTCACAAAACAGAGAACTAAAGAATATACAGCTATAGAGAGAGATAAGTTGAAGGACTTAGAAAGGGTTCCCCATGAGAATTTAACAGAGTACTGTGGGATCCATGTATGCATGTAAAGAAACTATCAACACTTGGGAAAGAGCTACCTGAGATATTTAGTAATGGTAATAGTACCTGGAACTCTCAGGTCAAATGGATTCAACACTACTGAAAAATGTCTCACGTTCCAATGAATTAGAAAGAATCCTTTGAGGCTCTTGCCTCAGTAGTGTGAACAAGTGAAAGAATTAATACTTGGTCAAATAATATTCTTCCTCCATGTAAAACATTTTTAAAGTGATATTCAAAAAGATCAAACTGTTTCTGTGTAACTTAACTACATCCCAGAAGAAAGCTCTAGAATATTTATAGGAATATAAAAATATCCAGTGCCCCAAAAAGTCAAATTCACAGTGCCTGGCACCCAATCAAAAATTACAGTGCATGCAAGCAAGCAGGAAAATTCAGTTCTTAATAAGGAGAGAAAGCAATCTATTGAAATCAACACAGAACTGACACAGATGTTTGAATTAGCAGACAAGGATATAAAAACAGTTACTGTAACTGTACTCCATATGTTCAAAAAGTTATGTAGAAACATAAAAAAGAATTTTTAAGACCAAATCAACCTTCTAGTGATGAAAACAAAAATGCCTGGGATTTTAAAAAATATATTGAATGATATTAACAGCAGATAGGACCTTGCAAAAGGAAAATAAGTAAACTTGAAGACAGAAAAATAGAAACTATTGAAGACAAAGCACATGGGGGCAAAAACAACTAAAATAATAAATTTAATAGAATCAATGAGTATGAAGATACTCCAGTCAACAAAACATAGATGTATCTAAAAATAGAAAGCTGCTTGACTAAATTATAGTCATTTAAAAAACTGATGGAAATGTAAACTATAGATGAAAAATCTTCAATTAATTTCAAAGAAGGGAGATCAATATGTTTCTACTAAGAAATCTTAGTGAAAATTTTTAATTATAAATTTGATGTCGGGCTGGAGAGATGGCTCAGTGATTAAGAGCACCATCTGCTCTTCCAGAGGACCCGGGTTCGATTCCCAGCACCCACATGGCAGCTCACAACTGTCTGTAGTTTCAGTTCCAGGCAAACACCAAGGCAAAAAATTAAATAAATAAATAAAAGTGTTTAAAAAAATAAAAATAAATAAATAAATTTGATGTCTTTGTATCTAATGAATTCTCAGATTATTCATGTTATCTACAGTTGTGTAAGTTTGTGTATACTTATGTCATTTAAAAAATGTATTTTTTGTAAGTTCCTGATCTGGTGAATTCTAAAAATATTTTTAAATGCAGTATCAATTCTACACAGTCTTATAGAAAAATGATGGACAGAGGCTCCTTTTCAACTTAAATATGATTTTAGAATCTTATTCAAAAAATGGATCCCCACCATGTAGATAACTGTTTTTCTACAGAGAAGTTATAATGTTGAAAAACTCATGCTGTTACCCTTGGGTATAAAAACACAAAGAATGGCTATGATCCACAAGTTGTACCATATGCTTAAATTCAAAAAGAATCATAGCCCACAAAGAAATTCTAAAACCATTGAACTTTATGTAGAAAAAAAATGGACAGATCTTTGTGACCTTGGCTGAAGCAAAGATTTATTAGAATATTAAAGGCATGATTTATAATGCAGAACTCAAAAAGACAATAAATTGTATTTCATTAGAATGAAATATTTCTGTTCTTTGAAATGTGCCTCTAAGATCATGAAAAGACAGACCATAGCCTGGGAAAAGTATTTGAAAGTCACAAATCTCATGTGTAACATATTCAGAATCCATGCAGTGTACTTAAACTCAGTATAAGAAAACAAATTATACAATAAAAAAAATAGAGAGTTGAGTTGAGTAACACTTCACTAAACACTCCTATTTGCTAAATAGGCTACAAAAAGATACAGAGAAAGAGAATTACTGGTCATTGAAGAAGTGCATGTAAAACAACCTCATTATATCTACCATCAAGACTATTAATTTTAGTCTGACTGGAATAAGGGCTAGTGAGGATGCAGGCTAAGTGATGCTGATGGTAGGAATGCACACTAGGCAAGAATTTTAGAAGGTGATTAGATGGTTCGGAAAAAAATTAAGCATTCACCCAGCACATTGATTGGCATTCTATTCTTCCATCAAAATAAATGCACAGATTCATGATGAGCATTCTCAGCAGTTTTGTTCAGTAGAGTCTAAGCCAGAAAACAACCTAAAATACACCAGCTAATAAAGGTCATCAAGAAGTGCACAGATAACTTGCCTTAGCCATATAAGAGACTCACATTCAGAATACAAGTATGATGATAAGCTTATGTCCCCAAATAATAATCATGTATCTTCTAACACTAAGAAAGAAAAGACAAATAAGGGGGCACATGCTTTATAATTCTATTAATGTGGAATTTTAAAAATATGAACTATACTAATGGGAAAAGATTAATGCTTGTAAAGAAAGGAAAATGGGCAGAGATGGGTAAGAGGATGCTTTTAGGTGACAGACATGCTCAGCCCTTTGATTATATTGATGATTTCATGTGTGTGCACACATGCACGTACACACACACACACACACACACACACACACACATCAAAACATTAGATTGCACACTGAGTTATATGTGTCTAGTGGTGCCAATTACACCTCAGTAAAGCTGTCTAGAAATAAATTACCTCTTTCCATTTTGTTATATTTTTCTGCCTAAAATGGATGCTAGATTAAATTTTTTATTTCATTTTTAATTTCTTTCAAAAACTTACATATTGTTTAAAATTCTAAAGTCAATAGCTCTAATTCTTAGAGATATTACTGATGCTAGCTAGCTGTGTGTAAGAACCTTTCTATACTCATCCTTTATTTTTACAACCTTTTTGTTTTATGTTAAGCAATGAACTAGGCAGCCATCACAAGAAATTATGGTACATACATATTTTCCTTACAGCATGAAAGTTACCAACTTATAACAACTGTGTAAGAATCCAAGTATTTTTATTCACTTATCATACAAACAAAGCATAGCTACTGAGTGTCTAGTATGCATAAGCACTGTATCAACCAGATAGGCATCGTGTTCAGCATTTATACCTAGTAATAACTCTTTTGTGTAGTTGTACGTTATTACTAATTATAAATTATTCAGGTGAGAATTGGGGGAGATTAAACAGTTACCTAGTTTTGGACTATCTATGACACATGAAATCTTGGTATACTGTTATTTTCACCCATGTACAAAATACAAAATAAAATAAAGTTCCTTCCTGTTACAGGTCTTTTTTATTTTCTGGTTTATGTATGGAAAGCATTTTTGAGTTACATGCTACACACACACACACACACACACACACACACACACACGCGCGCACACGCACACGCACACACACACACACGCGCGCGCACACACACACACACACAGGGGTATTTCTTTAAGATTACAACTCTTGCTCAGTAAGCCCATTCCTATTTGTTAGGACTACTTTCATTTATTTTATGCTCTGTAGTATCAAAGTTCATCTAGCTTCCAACTCTCTCCTGTTATGTGAAGTAAAATTATGTTACTTTGGGATATAGTGTACGTTGGTTAGTCTTTCAAAGGTTTTGAGTTACATACATTGAAATTTGTTTTTCTTCCTGTAATATAATTGGTTGAAATGTTAGATTTCTATTAAAAAACTTTTCATTGGAAAATGAGTTATTGCCAAAGGCAGCTGAATGACAAGTGGTTTGGTGTTCGTGAATATTTCTAGAATGACACCTGAACAGCATGAGGTGCAGGTATTTTTTCAAAGTGGAGTAGGCCTGGAGGAAAGAGGTCGAGCACCTTGTGGTAAGGTGAGACATCAGTTATGCCCCATGGGCTGTTCAAAGGAGAAAAGCAACTGTGAAGACAGAGAAGCTGGAGTGGAGCCATGTAGCATATGCCTTGATTTCATTCGTGGAGCAAACAGCACAGAGCAGATGGCCTCTTTGATGAAGGATCAGAGGGAAGTCCATGGATGCCATAGAAATAGGAACGTGCAAATGCTTTTAGGGGACCATGTGTCAAGGAGATCTCCAGATGGGTTGGCTAACTCTCTCTTCTCCCCTTCAGATCAAAATCCATCAAGAAAGTTCAATTGGGATGGTTGGTTTGTAAAGAAACAAACAGGGTCCAGAGGACAATGAGAGTCTATAAATGTTCTTTACAAGCTACACACATCTATGCCCTTTCCAAACACTCTGTTCACTATTTATGCTCTCTGGAAGCCTTTCCTTTCTCTTTCTGCTCAGTCTAAGCCCAACAGTGTTTCATAACACCACGTAGTTCTAAATATCATTAATTTCCACAACCCAGTGAAAAAAACTATCAGTCTTTATTATCAACTTATTGATAGAGTATAACAACCACTTTTTATTTAACTAATAATGGGTGTCATGTATGATACTGTTTTATACATTATTTCTCTAAGTAGCTTGAGTTCTCAGACCATTCTTAAACCAATTAAATTTCTCCTGCCTTTGTTATTGACATAAGGAAAACAATCATGACATGTGTATATAGCATATATCATGATTATCTCCCTTATTTCAATGAACATATTGAATTTTGAGAGTTATATTTCCTAGAAAATTTCTATATGAAATGCATGGATTATTCATAAAATGTAATATTTATAGCAGATAATGTCCAATTGCTAAGAACCCACACTAATAGAGGCTACTAAATGAGATGCTGAAGGTAAATTTCACTCTCATAGAGTCAATGACATTTATTGTCCTTCCTTATTTTTCTTAATTATTTAATTTATCCACCTATGTGTCCTCTTTTGCTATGGACTAGAAGCAGATGGGGGAAGGGAAAGGTCTTCATTCACAAATGCTTGAACAATATTTTTCAAGTTGAAAGAAAAGGTATAAAAATAAGAACCAGAGAGCCTTTATCCCAAGATACAATCCCACAAGATTTCTTCTGTGTGCATCTGACAAATGTCCCCACCTGACTTTATTCTGCAAGCACATTCTCACCACATGTCTGTTACCAGACTCAGGTTCATATTCTCCTCTCTTGAGAACCTAAGGGAATATATTAGCTTTGAGGTAGAATTATGATAGACATTTCTTAGTTCATGGTCCAATCTTTGATCCAGTCACTGTACCTAATGAAATGGGATACTCTGATTGTATGGGATATCTTTTAATCTTGCAGCTAGGGAAAAAATAATTTTGATATGGGAGGAAGAATAGAAAAGTTGATATACCAAGAAAAACAATAATCTTAAAGTTCACTAACAGTGTGGCATGTGCTGTTGAATGATGGGAAACAGGGCTCAAACTGGAGCCATGCAGAATGAAGAGGGATGGAGAGTGCCAATGTTCAAAGGAAAGAATCAAGCTCACTCACATAATCCTCAGTCTAAATGAGTTCTGCTAGAGATATTGGACTTCTTACTTCCTGGATGCCACCTTCATTTTGTAAACCAAAAGGTTCTCTAAGACTCTATAAGCCAATTGCATCTCTAGGCTACTCCTGGAGTTCAAGTCTACAAGGGAAGATGTATTAATTTTCTTAACAGTAGTTGTCATAGTGGTTACAAAAAGAAATATATTTTGTTACCTTGAAGGTTCTGGAATTCATTCAGAACTGACACACAATTGGGGGTCAAGAGAACTAAGGAGGCTGAGTATGGTGATGGATTCCCAGTTTTCTGAGAGACCGCCATACTGCTTTCCAGAATGGCTGAACCAGTTTACACTGCCACCAACAATGGAGGAGTGTTCTCCTTGCTCTGCATCCTCTCCAGCATAGGTTATCATTTGTGTTTTTAATCTTAGCCATTCTGACAAATGTAAGGTGGTATCACAAAGTTGTTTTGATTTCCATTTCTCTGATGGCTAAGGACGTTGAACACTTTTTCAAGTGCCTTTCAGCCATTCATAATACTTCTGCTGAGAATTCCCATTTTAGTTTGAACCCCATTTTTTAAATTGAGTTATCCAGAGTTTGGGCTCTAGTTTCTTGAGTTCTTTATATATCTTAGAGATCAATCCTCTGTCATTAGTAGTGTTGGTGAAAGAACATTAACAAATCTACAGGGGTATAGCTGTCATTTCTATGTCATAACAAAAGAGGTTTGACCATGCTAAATTTTAATCATGTCCTTGAAGACACAATTAAGAAATACTGTCTTGAGATCCACAGATCCTCCGCACCCATGGAACCAAGTGGTAAGTGACACTCCACCCAGCTCAGGCAGAGATCCTATCTCCAGGACCCAGGCCCTGGGACACAACCCTTGGAACCCTACCCCTATTTATCTCTCCCCTAAATCTAGACCAGCAGGGAATACCCCTGCAGGCCAGAAGCCACAGTAAAATTTAATTTGCTGTATACCCCCAACTACAAAACCCAATCCCATCCCCCAACCCACCCCATCACCAGGTGATTTCAGCAGCAACCTGAGTCCCACAGATCCTCACATCCCATTAGACCAAGGGTCCCCCAGAACCTGTTGGACCAAGAGAGGTTCCCTGAGACTCATAGTTCCTCAGTTTCTATTGGATCAAGAGTGGCCACCTGAGACCCACAGTGTGTTAGCACCTACTGGATTAAGAGGGGTACCTGAGACTCACAACTCACCAGCATATATTTGATCAAGAGCCTCTAGAGGATCAAGAGCTTCCTATGGATCAAGAGCTCATATTGGACCATGAGGGGATCCATGAGACACAGAATCATCCAGCTCTTATTACACTAAGTACAGGTCACTATGACACAGAATACACTACCTCCAAGTAGACCAAGAGCCCAGACTGGACCAAGAGAGGCTTCCTGGGACACAGATACACCCAGAACAGATTGCACCAAAATCAGCTCCCCAAGATACAGAGAAATGCTGTAGTGATCTGAGGACGCAACAGGCAGTCTCCAATGCAAGAATATATATATCAACATAAAGAACAACATGACACCACCAGAATTTAGTGGTGGTTCTATAACAAGACCTGATCATGCCAATGCAAAAGAAACAGAAGAAAACAACCTTAAAAAAAACAACTTTACATAGAGATTAGAAGCCTTAAGAGAGGAAATAAAATTTTTCTTAAAGAAATAGAAGAAAAGACAAACACAAAACTAGAAGAAATCAACAAATTCCTGAGAGAAAATAAAGAAAAGGCAATCAAACAGGTGAAGGAAACATTTCAAGATTTAAAAATTGAAATAGAAGCAATAAAGAAGATACAAACTGAGGCAACACTAGAAATAGAAAATATGAAGAAACAAACAAACTACAGATGCAAGAGATGGAAGACAGAACTGGTGTGGAAGATTCAACAGTGGAAATAGATATGTCAATCAAAGAAAACACTAAAACCAAAAAAAATCATTAAAAAGCATCCAGGAAATATGGTACATCATGAAAAGACCAAACCTAAGGATAACGGAAGAAGGAGAAAAATACCCCCTCAAAGGTACAAAAAACATATTCAACAACATCACAGAAGAAAACTTTCCCAACCTAAAGAAGGAAATGCTTATAAAGAAACAAGAAGCTTGATCATGATATCTCCCCTGCCAGGCAACCAAGAAGGTATGGGAACAAACTATGAGAAAAGGAGATGATTGAGTGAGAGGAGCAACAAGGAGGGAGAAAAAATAAAGAGATGGAGATCTTAATAGAGGAAGCCAGTGTGGGTCAGAAAAAGACTGGGTACTAGGGTAACCTACAAGAACTCACAGGATATCCCTGGCTAGGTCTCCAACCAATAGTGAAGGTGTTGCCTAGACAGGACTTCCCCTATAGTCAAATGAATAGCCCAAGTACCATCAGAGAACTTACATCCAACAATGAATAAAGGTAGAGGCAGAGAAACATGGCTGAGCACTGGGCTGAGCTCCTGGTCAAGCTGAGAGAAGGGGAGAAGAGTCTATATGAGCAAGGGGATAGGGCTTATGAGGAAAATTCCCACAGTGATGGCTGGCTGGAGCTCTGGGGAGCTCACTGAATTAAGAACAGACACTGGAAACCTTCAAGAAAAGGAACTAGGCCTTCCAAGGATAGGCAACTGTCCACTGACATGAGCAGTATATAGAGTCTCAAGGGGAGGGATCAGACTGTGTTTCTATGTGTGGACTGGCACTTTAGAGCCCATTCTCTCCAGAGGAACACCTAACCCAGTCATGACATTAGGATGAGGATATCAGACCTGCCTGGAGTGGATAGATGCTGAGGTGATCTACCTTGAGACATCTTGCCCTTTTAGGGGAGGAGATGGGGGGAGGGATGGAGAGAAGGGAGGCTGAAGCCTGGCTGGGAGGGATTAGGAAGGGGAAGGGAGGAAGAGCAAGGGAATACATGGGGAAAAAAGGACTTTATTTTATAAAAAGAAAGAAAGAAGAAGCTTACAGGACACCAAGTAGACTAGACCCCCCAAAAATGTCTGCTCACTACATAATAATTAGTCACTAAACCTACAGAATAAAGAAAGAACAATAAGAGCCGCAAAGGAAAAGGGCCAAGTTACCTATAAAAGCAGACCCATCAGAATAACTGTGGTGATATATCTTATATTTAATAAAATCAGCCTGGAATATCAGATAACAGATCCACCCACAGTTACGCTAGGAAGGTCAAATAGTGGTAACTCACACCTTTAATTATAGCATGAGAAAGACCAGGGGTATACCTTTAATCCCATAGCTCCAGAGACAGAGATCTTTTAGAGTCTCTATGAGTTCAAGGCCTAACTACCAAATGATAGTAGCTCACACCTTTAATCTTCACTGTAGAATAATGATGCAGAGCTGAACACAGAAGTGAAACAACTGGGTGAAGAAGATATTTAAGGAGGCCTAGGCAGAGGGTGTAGTATTCTATAGAAGCTATGAGGAGCCAGGCTGTGAAATCTAAAAGATAGCTCTTACTATCAGAAGTTGGCTGGGTAAGATTTGATGGTGGTCTGTTTCCTCTCTCTGATATTCCATCTTTTCCCCAATATCTGGCTCTGAGTTTTCATTAAATACAAAGTAGAATTCATGTGTCAAATAACACCAGATTACTCAATGGCAACAATGAAAGCCAGAAGGTCCTGGTCAGATGTTATATGCACACTATAAAAAACAATGGCTGCCAGCCTAGACTACTGTACTCAGCAAAACTATCAATCACCATAGATGGAGTAGAAAAAGATACTTCATGACAAAACCAGATTTAAACAATAGCTATCCACAAGTCTGACCCTATAGAAAGCAACAGAGGGAAAACTCCAACCTAAGGAAACCATGTCATACACCCATGAAACAAGAAGCAGGTGGTTCTACAGCATCAAAACCTGAGCAAAACAATGAAGAGGAAACAGAAGGGAATGACCTTCAAAACAGCTTTATGAAGCTAATAGAAGCCTTAAAAGAGGATATAAAAAGCTTCTTTAAAGAAATAGAAGAAAATACAAACAAAAAATTAGAAGAGATGAACTAATCCCTGAAAGAAAATAAAGAAAAAGAAAACAAACAGGTGAAAGAAACATTCCAGGAATTAAAAATTTAAGCAGAAGTAATAAAGAAGGCACAAAATGAGACAAAGCTGGAAATAGAAAACCTGAAGAAAAGAACTAGAACTACAGATACAAGCATAACCAACAGAATACAAGAGATGGAAGAATCTCTGGAATGGAAGGCTCAATAGCGGAAATAGACACATCAGTCAAAGAAAACACTAAAACCAAAAGGCCATAACACAAAACATTCAGGAAATTTGGGATACCATGAAAAGACCTAACCTGAGGATAATAGGAATAGAAGGAGAAGAATACCAACTCAAAGGCACAGATAATGTATTCAATAAAATCATAGAAGAAAACTTTCCCTACTTAAAAAGGAAATGTCTATAAAGATACAAGAAGCTTACAGAACACCAAATAGATTTGACCCCCAAAACAAGTCCGCTCACCACATAATAATTAAGACACAAAACATACAGAACAAAAAAAATTTTAAGAGCTGTGAAAGCAAAGGGCCAACTTACCTATAAAGGCAGACCCATCAGAATAACACCTGACTATTCAATGGAAACAATGAAAGTAAGAAGGTCTTGGTCAGAAGTTATACAGACACTAAAAGTACATGGCTGCCAACTCAGACTACTGTAACCAGCAAAACTATCAATCACCATAGATAGAATAAACAAGATATTTTATGAAAAAACCAGATTTAAACAATACCTATCCACAAATCTGGCCCTACAAAAAGCCCTAGAGGGAAAACTCCAACCTAAGAAAACCAAAAACACCCATGAAACAACAAACAATTGAGATACTCCCACAGAAGAAAAACTCCCAGAAAGGAAATACACACAAGCTACCACCAAAAATATCGAAATAACAATCACTGGTCATTAATATCCCTTAATATAAATGAACTCAATTTATCTATAAAAAGTCACAGGCTAACAAAAACAAAATTCATCCTTCTGCTGTATACTAGAGATAGACTTCAACTTCAAAGACAGATACTGGCTCAGAGTAAACAGTTGGGAAAAGACTTTCCAATCAAATGATCTTTAGAAACAAGCTGGTGTAGCCATCCTAATATCTAACAAAATAGATTTCAAACTAAAATCAATCAAAAGAGATCAGGACAGACATTACTTATCCATCTCATGAAAAATCCACCAAGATGAAGTCTCAATCCTGAACATTTATGCCCCCCAACACAAGGGCACCTACATATGTAAAAGAAACATTAGTAAAACTTAAAGTTCATATCAAACCTACCCATTAATAGTGGGAGACTTCAACACCTCACTCTCACCAATGGATAGATCTACCAGACAGAAACTTAACATAAAAATAAGGGATCTATCAGATGTTCTGACTCAAATGGACTTAATAGATATATATATATATAGAACTTTCCACCCAAAAATAAAGATAGCTTTTTCTAGCACCCCATGGAACTTTCTCTAAAATTGACCACATACTCAGTCATAGAGCAAATATCAATAGATTCAAAAAATAGGAATAACTCCTTTTATCCATCAGATCACCATGGACTAAAGTTAGAGTTCAACAACAACACAAACCACAGAAAGCCTACAAATTCATGGGAACTGGAAACTGAACATCTCTCAACTGAACCACATTTGGGACAAAAAAGAAGTAAAGAAAGAAATCAAAGTCTTCCTAGAATTCAATAAAAATGAATCCACAACATACCCAAACTTATGGGACACAATAAAAGCAGACCTAAGAGGAAAATTCATAGCACTGGATGCCTACATGAAAACTTAGAGAAATCTCATTCAAGAGACTTAACCACTAGAGCTTAACCACTAAAAGCTCTAGAATTATTAGAAGAAAACTCACCCAGAAAGAGTAGACATCAGAAAATAATGAAACTCAAGGCTGAAATCAATAAAAATTGAAACAGAGAACAATACAAAGAATCAATGAATTGAAGAGTTGGTTCTTGTGTGAAAGTTAACAAGATAAACAAATTGTTATCCAAACTAACCAAAAGGTAGAGAGGGAGAGAGTATTCAAAATAACCAAAGTGTGTCACTGTGGGGGGTGGGCTTTGAGGTCTCTTGTTCCTTTCTCTCAGTGTGGCAGTTGACTTCCTATTGCCTCTGAATTAAGATGTAGCATTCTCAGCTCCAGTGCTACATCTGTCTGCATGCTGCCATGCTCTGTCACAATGATAATGGAGTAAACCTCTGAAATTCTAAGCAAGCCACCTCAATTGAATGTTTTCCTCAGAAGTGTTCTCTTTGTCATGGTGTCCCCTTATAGCAATAAAAGCCAACCTAAAACAGAAGTTGGTACTAGGAGTGGGGTATTGTTGTGATAGGTCTGACCATGTTTTCATTGGAGTAATATAAACTTTGGGAATCTGGAGTTTGGAAAGCAGTGTAATGCTTTAAGGGTTGATTAATGGGCCATACTAGTCAGAGCTTGGAAGACAGCGGTGCTGAATGTGATTTGATGAAATGAAGGGGGGGGGAGGTTATATCAAGAGTTTTCAGAGAAGAATTTTAGTATGTCACCTAGAGATCATTCCTGTGAGATTTTGATAAAGAGGCTGCCTGACTGAAGTCTGATTCCTCCTTCTGATATTCCAGGCTAATTTTTAAAATATACAACATATTACCACAGTTGCCTTTTGTCCTTGTCTGAGAAATCTGCCTGAGGCTAAAGTGAAAAGTTTTAGATTAAAACAAATCCAAAAATAAATCTCAAAACAGCCTAGTATACACTTTGTTGTATGGGTTTTTAGTGGTAACTTTAATGAAGACATGGTATGTACTCACTCATAAGTGAATTTTATACATAAAGCAAAAAATAACCAGGCTGCAAACCACAACCCCTAAACAGCTAGGTAACAGAAGAAACTTAAGAGAGACATCTAGGGATCCCAGAAGGAGAAATAGAGAAAATTTTCTGAGTAAATTGGAATCATAACAGGGAGTGAGCAAGGAGAGGTGGAAACAAATCATGAGAGAAGGGAATGGTTGAGTGAGAGGAGCAACAGAGAGGGAGAACAAAGAAATGGATATCTTGATAGAGGGAGCCACTGTGGAGTTAGAAAGAAACAGTGCTAAGGAACCTCCAAGAACCCACAAGATGTCCCTGGCTAGGACTCCAAGCAATAGTAGAGAGGGTGCCTCAACAGGACTTCCCTTATAATCAAATGAATGACCACCCTAATTGTCATGATAGAACCTTCATCCAGCAACAGACAGAGGAAGAAGCAGAGATCCATAGCTAAGCACCAAGCAGAGCTCTTGGTCCAGCTGACGAGAGAGAGAGGAGAGAGTAGATGAGCAATAGGTTCAGGATCATAAGGAGGAGACCCACAGAGATGGTTTACTGGAGCTATTGGGAGTTCACTGACTCTGAAATAATCACTGAGGAACCTTCATGATATCCTCCAAAGGTAGACGACAGTCAAACGGCATGGACAGTTTATGGAGCCTCTTGCAATAGGATCTGAGAATATTCCTGGTGCATGAACTGACATCTTAGAGCCCATTTCCTACAATGAACACCTAACTCAGCCTTGATGCTGGAATAAGGGACTCGGATCTACCTCAAGTGGATATGCCAGACCAAAATGACTCACATGGGGACTCCTTGCCTTCCCTGGTGCAGGGATGGAGGAATGGGTTGGGAGGAAGCTGAGGGGAAACTGAGAAGGGCTGGGAGGAGGGAAAAGAAAGGGAGCGGTGGTAGATATAGAAAAATTAAATAAAAAATGGAAAAAATATTGTCTTGTGTTTGGAGACTTATTCTTTATTGTATAAATGCTCCAGCTATGATTTAGACCCCATAACTTATTGCCATCTCTTGCTGATTTTGATTTCTTGCACAGAATCTCTGGCACAGACTGAGACAATAGACATGACCTTTTCAGCTCAGTTTCCCAGCTTTGAAACCTGTGTTCAGATTGAAAAGGGAAGGAGGAAATTGTCTGTTGTAGGTTCACTTCTTGTTGAATAGGTCTTTCAGAATGGGTTTCTTTGGTTTCAGCATTCCAAGCTGACTTTCTGAGACTTCCATCACCCTCAGAGCAAGCCAGTGTTCACAGAGGTTTTCTTTCAGACCTGTCACTTTTGTTAGTTTCTTAATAAGTTTAATGTATATCCATGCCCACATTTTTTGGCTTCAAGGTCTTTGAACCTTCAGACAGATGTTGCTATAACATAATCACCCCACTTAACAAACAGTGGTCAATCTTTAGGTTGCTCCTATACTCTAAATCATAGCTCACCGTGGCAAGCTTGCCAATGGTTAAAATTTTTATTATTCAAGGTAAATGAAAGAAAATGTCTCATTTTTAAAAAGCGTCTATCACCATTTGTTTCCAGGAATCCTGTCTATCTACTTGGCCAGTCAGCATTTTATTAAACCAATAGTAACAAATCTTTACAGTATACAAGAGCATAGTTACACAGCATTTTTTTTTCCTTTTTGAAACAAGAACTCTAAACTAATCTCTTTTGAATAGCTTTGTGCAGCAAATGTGGCCCAAAATACCCTGCTCTAAGCCATTTTAAAGTTCCTTCTCACAAGTTGGAAACTTAGCTGGATGGGATCTTGCTTTAAGGTCACCACTCTTCATTAGTCCATTTCTTAATCTGTTTATCTTCTTGAACATTGGATTTAGCTCTATTCTACTATATGGTATTCTTTTTCTTCTCAAAATTTTCATTTTGTAATTCACCTTGTTCAGTTTGCTCCTTTTAATTATAAATCTTCATTAAAGTTACCACTAAAAGCTCATACAACAAAGCCTATACTAGGCTGTTTTGAGATTTATTTTTGAATTTGCTTTAATCTAAAACTTCTCACTTTAGCCTCAGGCAGATTCCTCAGACAAGGACATTTTTTGGGGAGAGGGATTAGTATGTACTGAATTGCTAGTTTACAGGGAACACATATATTTATTTAATGTATGGCAGCAAGCAACTTTTTAAATTTGTTGGTCTTATTTACTCCTGTTAACTCTGAGTGGAAGTCTATTTCTTTTTATAATCTTTTAGCTTATTCTTGTTACTGGGTAGTAAACATCATCTAAAAGTTTTATTTTTGTTCCTTTAAATAAATAACTGAGCAATACTGAACAACTTCTGATACTTTCTTAGCCATTTGAATGTTCTCTTTCTTTGATATCCTTCTTCAAAACTTCTGGATATTATCATTAAGTTGTCTACATTGTATTATTAGTTTGTGGGTGCTTTTTATTTATTCTAAATATGAGCCCCTATAAAGAATGTGTATTACAAATATCTTTGCTTACTTTGTGAACTCTGTTTTCATTCTTCGTATCTCTTCATAGACACAGAACCCTTCATTTTAACTATGGTTATTATATCTTAATGTTCTAAAATCTAAAATTGTTCTAAAATGTACTTACATGAGTGATGATTAAACTGGCAGATTAAACATTCTAAATATGTACATATCTGTTTTTAAAATTATTTTTTGTTATTTTTAGATGTGTGTGTGTGTGTGTGTGTGTGTGTGTGTGTGTGTGTGTGTGTATACACGTACATGTGAATATAGGTGACCAGGAAAGGAGGAGATGTTAGATCCCATAGATCCAAAGTTACAGACATTTATAAACTGCCTGACATGAGTACTGGGCCTCAAACTCAGGTCCTCCTGAAGAACTGTACATTCTCTTAAATGATGAGCCATCTTTCTAATTTTGTGAGTATATGCTTAAAACTGCACTCAAGTTTTAAATTCAAGGGCTTCATTAAAATGAAAAAATTTTATCTTCCTGAGCAGTAAACATCTCATTCTCATAAACAACAAATGCAATTTTGCCCATCTTAAAATTCTCATCCCTGTTAAATGTATATCATTTTGTGTCGTCCTCCATTCAGCATCATATTGAGATTGACCCATGATGGTGCATGTAAGTGTATTTCATTATTTGTCATTCTTTTTAATGTTCTATTATACACAGAAAACAATTTACATATTCATTTTGTCATAATAAATACTAACTTATTTTTTGTAAGACTTAGGTGCTGTCACCAAAAGAGATAAATATATAAAACTAAGTGGTACCTCTCAAACTGAAATGTTCTATCCGAGTTTTTCAGGATGGAGCTTGTCATTGGACTTTTATAGCCTCCATTGTCTGTTAACCTCTGCCCTGGTAGAACATTCTACCCTATTGTATCTCCAGAAAGACTTTATTTATAGTCTAATAATGAGGCTTAGTTTTAAGTGAATACCTATAACTTTTAATATAAGAAGAAACAGGAAGATATTTTTCTTCTTGTAAAGCTTCTTACCCACCCACCCAGACATAAAATTTTATTAGTGGAATTTTTACTTTATCCTTCACTCACAGTCAAAGACCTCTTTGGGTTTGATTCAAGATATATTAGGTTACATCCACAAAAATCTATTTGTTCCTAGGAAACACATTTCAATTTATATTAAAAAATGAATTCTCATGAAATTTATGTTATAATCTTAAACGTTATTGTTTTCATAACTACTAAAATAGAGCTATGCTTGCGAATCCCAAAAGGGAGAAGAGTAAGGCAGAATTACAGAATTTTGTAAATGGATCTGAATTGGCATTTTCAATACATCTATGTGGCATGTCAATGGCTGTCTACCTTCTGTGCCAGCCATTAGAAAAAAATCATTTAAATTTTTTCTTTTTACATAAGGGTAAGTATAAGGCTTGGTTCTACTCTACAAAAGTAGAAAAAAACTTTCTAGGAATGATAGGACCTAATTATGTATGGATACCTTTAAAAATAATAATAACTTTAAAAACATAAAGTAGCTGAGTGGTGCAAAAGCCAAGGAGAGTGACTTCAAACTATCAGACACATCTATTCTGAAGTGTTGAAAGGAGAAAGAAAAACAAATAATAAAGCTACAAAATAAAGTTTATTTTATCAAAATTAAAACTACTTCCTTCTCTCCACTTCTGAGTAACCCCAAGATGGAACAGTCTAAGGATTATATTGCTTTAATCCTTCTGCAGTTAGTTCCACAGCAGGAGGTGCCTGCTTCAGACAAAATTATAGGGTTAAGAATGTTCACAATTCAGTGAACCGATTGGCTGACTACCCCTCAGGGCTTTAGAGTCAAATATTTATACATCTAAATGGGAGCAAAGAAAAGAAAATGGTTCATAAAGAGAGTCCCAAAGCATGTATTATTAAAATAACAGATGGAAATGTTGTATTTTTGAAACATTCTTTCTATGAATTCTTTGAAGTGTGTTCTGGTAGGAAAAGCTATGCCAAAAGTGGAGAAGAGAGAGGGAGCAGGAAGAAAGCTTTATTTTCAAATATTGGTGTCAGCAGAGTATAAAGATAGCACTCCTTAAAAATGACAAATCCCTAAATGCACTGGATGATAATGTGTTTGCAAGGTCTCTACTTCACATAAAAGTCCCTCAGGAGGAAAAACCTGCACTATCAAGACTGTTCAGTTTGTTTGGTGCGTATAACAGTCTCACAAATCTTGGCCTTTTCCGAGGATGTACAGTCACCCTGTTGAATCTTTTTATGATACATGAAATGATTAGAACCCAAGTCAAGACTGAGATTATCTCAAAACAAAAACCAAAACCACTAACCTCATTGTGTGAGTCAATGTCTTCTTACTTTTCTGTTACTCCGACAAACACCACAGTCAGAGGTAACTTATAAAAGGAACAGGATATCTGGGATGATGGTTGCAGAGGGAGAGCCCATATCTGCAAAGACAGCATGGCTGTAGGTGGCCAGATTGGGGTGCAAGAAGCTCAGGTCTCATTAGCAAAGGAGAAATGGATCAAGGATATAAACTCTCAAAGCCCAAGGCTTAAAATTTACTACCTCTACTTTCCATCTCCCACAGATTCCATAACCACCCCAAACAGCGACACCAACTGGGGACCAGGTGTTCAAATACCTGTGGCGGGGGTGGGGGAACATTCTCTCTCAGACCCCACTGTGACTAAAATGTTGAGGAAAATGAACTGAATGTAGAGCAGAAAATTTTTATTCTGGTTCAGTGTTTCAAGCATAGTTGATTGTCTCCACTTTTTCTGCAAGACAGAATGTCACAGTGGGGAGCATCCTTGACAGGTAAACAGGGGGGAACAGGAGAATGAGAGCAAGAGAGGGGGGTTGCTAACAAGATGTACCCCTCCAAGGGTACATGTTAAAGGTGCTAGTCCCTGCAGCTAGTTACCATCAATTAAAGTTTCTATTAACCCATCAAATTATTAAAATACTAAAGGGATAGATAATCTACTGATGAAGTCAGACCCCTTATGATCTAGTGATTTCCCCCAAAGCTCATTGCCTAGCAAATAATGTTGAGCATAAATCCTCTGTGGGATATGTTTATCTAAACCATAATATTTATGCTGGCACACATTTAGTAGGAATTAGATTAAGATTATGGGTCTTATTCTACATGGACAAATCTGATGAGCTATTAAGCCAGCAGAGAGAGGGAGGGAGGGAGGGAGGGAGAGAGAGAGAGGGAGAGAGAGAGAGAGAGAGAGAGAGAGAGAGAGATTGATTTTGCAATGCAGAAAGACAAGTAAAAAAAATCATTACACTTATTTAATGGTCCTATATCTGTGACAGAATCAACAGTTTAGAATTTTTCTGTTGTCTTTCCAGAGATGAAAAAGCATCCAGTTCTAGGCAGCCAGTTTGAAGCTATTCATGGTCAGTTCAATTTCTCCATCACTTGGCTCTCAGGACACGGTTGAGTGCTCTGCTGTTTTCAGAAAAGCTCTGGATCTGCCATATAATAATGTGATTTACTACATGGCAACTGGTGGCTCCTCTAGCCGGTGTTCACAGAAAGCAAACTATATTGCCCTTGTATTCAGACATGGTCTTCATTTGTGACAGAGATATGAATATAATTTCTGTTTCGTATCTTATAAATAGGACACTAACCTAGGAGAGGGACAAAGTTTAGCATGCAGGAAATTAACGAGGCTTTAAATATTGAAATGCAGGCTACTAACAGCCATGCCTGTCAGGTGATCTTCTCATTGACAAGAACTCAAGAATTTTCTGTTTGCTATAAGCACTGAGAACCAATATCAGCCAGTAGACAAAGGGAATAATAGCCAGAAATCTATAGGTTTTAAAAAAAAATCAGAATGAATAATCAGATGACAATTTCTGTGGAAACAGAGAAGACAGAGAGAGAAATAAACAAAACAAAAAAGCAAAGCAAACAAACAACCCCTGCCCCTCAGTAACAACTCATTGCACTCACCAGCAGGACTGTCTCAAGCAGGACAAGAAAATGTTTGGTGATGATTTCTTGGGTGATGGCCTCTGCTCAGGGATTTGAGAGAGAGTACCAGTTTTCAGCCAGCCACAGAAAGGTTTACAACAGAGCCATGTCCTGTACCTTCTTTGATCACAGGGCTCGGGCTTTCAAAGGTTCCACCAGCCTGGTGGTTTTCTGGGAGTGTATCAGTACATTCTAGGTGAACCACTTCCCGTCTTCTTAGCTAGCCTTTCCATTATAGCTTCCCAGATCCATAGTTCCCCTCCCTTCACATTTAAACTAGACTCCAATCATATTGCTGACTGCAGAATGGCCTTTGCATGGGAGGGTTTGCAGCTGAGGTGCTAGCCCCTCCTTTCTTGTGATGGCAATCATAATGAAAGTGTGGTTTTAAGAAACCACAGTGATGGTGTGCAGTGATGCCTTTCCTCAATTCCAACATGGGGGAGGCTGTACCAGGCTTTTACTTTTGGACTGCAAACCAGCTCCCAAATCATAGCATAGAGACTTCTCATTAGCTGCGAATGCTTAGGCTCCTTTCTGGCTAATTCATTTGGCTTGAATCAACTTGCTTCTCTTTATCTTTTGCCTGAAGGCTTTTTACTTTTCTAGGACTCTGACTATCTTACTCTCACTGGTTCTGTGTCTGACTGGCAGTGCCTGGCTTCTGGCCTTAGGGGTGTCCTTTTATTTGTCCTTCTCTCCTCCTTTCTTCTCTCTCTCCTCCTATTTATTCTCTCTGCCTGCTAGCCCTACCTATTCCTCTCCTGCTTAGCTGTTGGCCATTCAGCTTTTTATTAGATCAAACCGGTGCCTTAGGGAGGCAAGGTGAAACAAATGCAATACATCTTTTCATAATTAAACACACATCCTTACATTGTTAAACAAATGCAGCATAAACAAATATAACACACCTTTACACAGTTAAAGTAATATTCCACAGCATAAACAGATGTAACATATCTTTGCCCTGTTACAATAATATTCCACAACAGGAGGCAGAGTCAGATGAATCTATATGAGAAGCCAACCTGGTTTACATAGATAATTCCAGGTAAGTCAGATCTATACAGTGAGATTCCGTCTCAAGATGAGTGAGGTTGAGTTATTACAGTCAAAGTTTACTGTGGTGATTTGAAAGAGAACGGTTCCCTTATGGTCATACTTTTGAATGCTTGGTCCCTAGCTCGTGAATTATTTGGGGAAAATTGGGAGGTGTGGCCTTGTTGGAGGAAGTATGAGTTTCAAAAGCCCATGATGCCCCAGTTAACTAACTCTCTAACTCCCTCTCTCTCTCTCTCTCTCTCTCTCTCTCTCTCTCTCTCTCTCTCTCTCTCCATCTTTCCATCTCATGCTTGTGAATTAGGTACAAGCCTTCAGCTACTGTTCCAGCACCATACTTTCTTCTTCTATAAGTTGTACGCTTCTTGGTGTCTCTTTGCAGTAAGTAATAGGAAGGTAACTAAGCCGACCAGGAAATTACAGAGTAGTAGAATCAGTGGAACAGTTGAACCCAACCTGCAGTGCCCTGGTCAATGTCAACTTGATACAAGCTGGAGTCATTTGAGAAGAGGGAACCTCAATTAAGAAGTTATATTCATCACATTGGCATGTAGGCAAGTCTGTGGATAATTTTTTTAAAACTCCCTTATGGGAGGGCCAGATGACTGTGGGTAGTGCTGCCCCTGAACAAGTTGTCCTGGATTGTATAAAAAATCAGGCTAAGCAAACCATGTCAATAAAGCCAGTAGGCAGGGTTCGTCCTTGAATCTTAGCTTCTAGATTCCTACCTTGAGTTCTTGCGCCAACCTCCTTCATGATGAATTACAACTGTAGACGGAAATAAACCCTTTCCTCCCCAAGCTACTTTTGGTCAAAGTATTTCTCACAAAAATTGAAATCTGACTACGACATGCAGTTGCTTTCTAATTTATGTCCTCTTAAATACCATTGCTTAATAATTCAAATCAAATAAACAAAATCTGAAAATAAGTCAAGAGTAGCTCCCATGTTATAACTCACTGCTATGTGCCTAGCATCTTGTTCAGTGGAAGTAATATGAAGTTAGAAGTTTTTGTCCCAACAGAATCTCTCAATTACCTGGCAGCCACTTTAAAAATAATTGACTCAGAGGCTTAATAAATGTAAATGATGGGCCAGTAGCTCAGCTGTATTACTATCTCTTACATTTAAATTAACCCATAATTCTTTTTATTTAAAAAGGTTTTTCCATATATACCACTGATCCCCCTCCCTTTCCTTCCTCGAGTCCTCCCACAGCCTCCCACCACCACATCTCCCCGTTTCTTCCCCAAGGAGAGCAAGGAATCCCAAGCTGAGTCAGTTTTGTCTGGCATATCCACTCGAGGAAGGTTATCATCCCCTCATCCCAGTATCAAGACTAAGTTAGGTGTTTCTTTGTAAGGAATGGGTTCATGCACCAGGAATATACTCTGATCCTATTACAAGAGGCTCCACAAACTGCCCATGCCATTTGTTGTTGTAGTATGTTTCCCAGCCCGTTTGGGGCTGGAGGTTTCGACCTGTCCCGCCCACGGTGATGGTTGGAACCTGGTTCGCGGTGGCTTTTGTCCCCCAGAGAAATGAATCACACGCTTATATCCTTTACACTGTTTGGCCCAACCATTTCCATTTATCTTCCTGCCACGTGGCTCAGCCCGTGGCTGGCCTGTATCTCTTACATGTCTGTCTTCTTTGGAGGTCGGATGGAGACTGGCTAACTCTGCCCTTCTACCTGCCTGCCTGCGCTGATTCTCCACCCACTTCTATGGTGCTGTGCATAGACCAAAACAGTGCTTTATTTACAGCATACGAAGAACATTCCACCACAATTTGTCTGTCATCTACCTTCAGAGGGTTTAGTTCCTTTCCATGAAGTTTCCTCAGCTGTGTCCTCCTCATGCTCCTGATCCCTTTGCTCATATACTCTCCTCTCTTCTCTCTCTCTTCAACTGAACCAGGAGCTTGACCTGGTACTTAGTTATGAATCTCTGCTTCTGCCTCCTTCAGTTGCTGGATGAAGGTCCCATAATGGGAATTAGGGTGGTCATTCATTTGTTATATGGGAAGTCCTGTTTAGGCATCCTCTCCACTATTGCTTATAGTCCTAGCCAGAGATATCTTGTAGGTTCTTGGAGGTTTTCTTAGCATCAGGTTTCTTTCTAACTCCACAGTGGCTCCCTCTATCAAGATATCTATTTCTTTGTTCTCCCTCTCTGTAGCTCCTCCCACTCAACCATCTCCTTTCAGGAACACCTGATTTCTAACAAAGAAGCCAAAAATATACAATGGAAAAGAGATTGTATCTTTAACAAATGGTGCTGGTATAACTGAATGGTAGTATATAGAAGAATGTAAATAGATACATATCTATCACTTTGCACAAAACTCAAGTCCAAGTGGATCAAAGACCTCAACATAAACCCAGTTACACTAAACTTGATATTAAAGAAAGTGGGAAATACCTTTGAAGGCATTGTCACAGGTGGCCACTTCCTAAATATAACACCAGCAGCACAGACACTAAGAATATCAATTAATATTGATATTAAATGGAACCTCCTGAAACTGGGAAGCTTCTTTAAGGCAAAGAACATAGTCAATAAGACAAAAATAACATCCTAGAGAATGAGAAAAGATCTTCACCAACCCTTAATTCTTGTCTACATTTTAGTCACATGGCTTGGTACCTTTTCTCAGTCCAGCATTCTCATCTTGATTCTTCTGTGTCTGACTAGTAACTGTATCTTTGTCTTTTCTCTTCCCAGAATTCTCCTAGTCTGGTCACCCAGCCTAAAATTCCTGCCTGGCAACTGACTAATCAGTGTTTTATTCAATCAAAATGAGTGACAAATCTTTACAGTATACAAGAGTGTTATCCTACAACAGTAGTAATGAGGGCCAGCTAGGAGCTTAGCTTGGGGTCGGAGAGATGAAGGTGGGTCTTCCTTTTTCTAGTACTGTGACTTCAAAGTAGTCACTTATGCTAAATGATCCTCAGCTACTTTTTCTCTCCTATGTAAGAAAAATAAGCATATAGGAATATACACTGCTGTGGAGTTTCTTAAGAGTTTGAATCTGGGACTGGAAAAAAATGACTCTGAGGTTAAGAGCATTAACTTCTCTTCGAGGTCCTCAGTTCAATTCTCAGCAACCAAATGTTGACTCACAACCATCTGTAATAAGATCTGGTGCCCTATTCTGGCCTGCAGGGACACATGCAGTGTATACATAATAATCAAACCACACTTTTGGTAACTACTACTTTTATCCTTATTATTAAGGTGCTAGAAGATCCCAGTTCATCTTTTAAGCATGTATTACCTTGAGATAGGACATAAAGTTGAAAATTTTGAGGGATAGAAAAAAAATTTTAAGAGAGTGACTTGAGGGGGCAGGAGGTGGAAGGGACCTTGAATAAGGATATACACGAATAGAAAATGTGACTTTTATTCATAATAAAAAATTTAAAAAATTTTAAAAAAGAAAAAAGAAAACTTTTAAAAAGGACCCTCTAACTCAAGAACCCACCTGAAGCCTTGTCAGCAGATAAAGAAGAATTCCGGCACAGGCACAGTTAATAACTGCTTCTGGCCTTTCTCCTTTTACAAGTGTAAATCCATATTTTTTTTAGGAATCTCATGAGGGAATGGGGTATCCTAAACCCATTGTGCAGGCCTAGTGGCTTCTGTATTTACTTTGTCAGATGAAAACTTGGTCCAATGCAGCTCCAGAGATGCTCTATAATCACACATGTCAAAAGAAAGCTATCTTTTGAGATACAGGCTCAGAACAGTCCAAATGAAATATCACATAAAAAGAGACTGTGATTTTGAGAAAAAGCAAGGGAGGATGGTCTGGGAGGGGTTGGCAGCAAAGGGGGAAGGGGTAAAATATGTATTTTTACTATAATTTTGAAAAATAAAAAATATATAAAAATTAAAATGTCTTGAAAAGAAGGAAAGAAGAAACATCATGGAAATAAAAGTTAATTTATAGCTTTTTCTTTAAAAATGAAACGTGTGGTTCATGCTAAGACAATTAATTGTAATTACCCTTTGAGGAGCCCAGGCTCACTCTTAGCTACCTTAATTTCTGCAACTCTCTCTTAAGGAATACATTCCTGCCCATTGGTAGTGGTTCATGCCTTTAATCCTGGCTTTCAGGAGGCAGAGACAGGGAGATGTCTGAGTTCAAGGCCAGCCAAGTCTGGAATGAGTTCCAGGACAGCTAGGGCTACAAAAATAAACTTGGCTCAAGAAAGATAAAAAAGAAGAAAGGAAGGAAGGAAGGAAGGAAAAGGAGAAAAAGAAAGAGAGAAGGAAAGATGCATTTCTCTGCTTAGATATGGCTTTTTGTGCCTCTTTTCTAGAGAAGTTCCCATTTGTCTTAGTTAGGGTTTCCATTGTTATGAAGAGACACCAAGACCAAAGATCATGGCAACAACTCTTATAAAACAAAACAAAACAACAAGACATTTAATTGACTTATAATTCAGAGATTCAGTCCATTATGATCTTGGAGGGGAGCATGGTGGTCTGCAGGCAGACTACATCTTGATCAAAAGGCAATAAGAAGTGGACTGTCCCCCTGGGCATAGCTTGAACATATATGAACCCTCAAAGCCCACGTCAATAGTGACACACTTCTTCCAATAAGAACATACCTACAAATATACCAAACCAACAAAAACCATACCTCCTAATAGTGCCACTCTCTGTGGGAGCCATTTTTTTCTTCAAATACTAGCTTTGCTTCTTAAACTGGCTCATCCTGAAATTCTTTTCTGCATCAAAGCCACAGACCCAAAGTTGGTTTAGTTGAGGTCCTTAATGTCTAAGGGGATACTCTGGGCTGCTGAAGGTGAAGGTGTGGGGTGTGTCTATGTCCTTACTGCTGACAATGTAGTGTGGTTTGGGAAAAGCATTGAGGAAATATTGTCATTTCTAGAGCATTTGGGAGAATATCTCCAGTCTGCCCCTATGCTGAGATGTCTATGCTTAGCTTTCTCAGACAGCCTCATAAAAACTGCATACAACTATTTGTCCTTTCCACTCATTCTGGATTTGTACCTTTTGCTGATGGAGCAGATGAAGCCAAAGAAAAATAAAATAGTTGGCCTGGTATTCAAGATGAGCCATAGTTATTGTAATTCCCCAAAGTCTAGTCTAGAATTTAGCCAAACAAACTATGGTTACCATGGGTTTAACAATGAGTCAACACTAAAGATATTTGAAACTGGGTTTAAACAACCCTAGTATACATTACTTTTTTGTTTTTCACAAAAAAATGAACTGAAATGGGATTGGAGAATGAAAGACAGTGAGATAAAGTGAGTAGAAAGTGCTGCTTTAAAAACAAAACTGGTTTAATTGAAGTCGGGATTTTAAACTGGTTTAATTGAAGTCAGGATTTCTGTGAACAGAGAACCAAGAATCTAAGGTCAGTTTCAGAGAAAATAATTGGCACAGTCTATATATTACAACATGGTTGCAAAAACCTAAAATATCTTCAATGAAAATTAAAAAAAAACTGAGAGAAAAAAAATAGAAAGAATGCTGCTAAGGAGTAAGGAAGCCAGCCATGGTGGCATATAATCCTAATTCCAGCATTCAGGAAAGACAACTGTGGGCATGCACGGGGACACTGATTAACATAATGAGTCTGTGTCTCAAACAAACACAAAAAAACTGAAAGACAAAGATTAAAAACCAAAAAGAAGAAAGTTGAATTATTTCCATTGTCTTGCCTTACAAATAAGAGGATCTGAGCTCAATGTCCAAAAGAGCTTAAATGTGGTGGTGTGGACTTCTTCTCCCAGAGCTGGGAGGAAAGAAAGGGTGGATCACGGCTACTGACCAGCCAATCTTATTCAACCTGACATTGTCCTGTTCTAAACCAAACAAGATGTGTAGCACCTGAAGAAGAATAACTCAGCATTGTCCTTGGTGCCCTACATTTACCTGTGTGTAGAATAATGATGAAGAAATAATACTAGAGTTTTCAAATGGAAAATAAGATATGTATATGAAGTACTATTAAAACATTATGAAACTGATAATTGTATATCAGCATTACTAGTAGCACCAGTAATTTACTTCCAAAAAAAAAATCTCAAAACACATAGCCTTAAGTCCTGTTTTCCTTCACTCACTAACATATTTTTTACATGGGTATTATAAAATATTTAACAACCTACAAAACATTAGTTCTTCCCTTAGAAATTCTAATTGGTGGACAAACATAAAAGGCATGTGATTATAGAAAGAGAAATCAAGACATAGTTTGATAAATTGGCAGAGGGTTTCAACAAAAAATAGCTGTAGAAATTTATTCATGTTGATGAAGGCTCAAATAATCTAGAAAAGAAAAGTAAAAGGAAGTTGGATTTGAGATCAGAGAAGAAAGGCTTAATTTTTTTAATAAGAATGTGAAGGTTTTTAATCATACTGAAGACTTGCAGATTTATTCTATAGATGCAGAAGCATAGAAACATGTTGCCTTATAAGGGACTTCAGAAGATCCATTTGACCCCATGGTTTGAGAAAGGAGTAAAAGCAAGGAGACTAATTAGGAGAGATCTGTTATGGCTGGAATGTATGTAGAAATTACGGTAAAACAAATAAAGACATGATTTTGACATGCTTGTTAGAGGGAAATGCCTACAAAATATGACAACTTATTTAATGGAGAAAATAAGAGGCAGAGTGAGAATCAGACCAAAGTGTCTGCTTTTAAACCTTGTGAACCATGATAGGACTTGCAAACACAAGACCTCCAAAAGAAAAAGAATGCTTGGTAACCCCTGAGAAAACCATTTCTACCACAGTGCTTAGGGGGTTTAAATAGCTTTAGAAATGAGTACTGGCAAGTCTACTTAGATGTTATGAAAAACTGAAGACATTTTAGAGAAAAACCTGAGAAATCAGATATCACGTGATAGAATAGACAGACCAACTTTGCATGACCTTAGAAAATAAATTGATAAATTTGCTCAGAATTTATAAAAACCTATGTTTCTTAATGCTTTTTGAAGTATACTTAAAGAATAAATCAGTAGATTTTTTGTATGGTTCTTAGTAGAAGGATGATTAGCCTCCTAACATAATAGTTTGTAGTGGGATTATGTTGGTATGTTGTAAATATTTGTCCCTTCTACTGGTTTGATTAAAAAAAAACTGACTGGCCAGAGGCAGATAGGAAGTGTGAGCAGTGCTACCAGATTAAAAAAACTCTGGGAACAGGAAGAACAGAGCAGAGAAGCCAGGAGATGCAGAGGAAAGAAGTTGAAATATTGCTGAGAAAAGGCACCTAGCCACATGGCTGAACAAGAATCATGGGTTAAGTTGAAGGAGTTAGCAAGTTATACGCCTGGGCCCTATGCCGATCAACATAAAATTAATGTGCCTGTGTGTCTCTGCTGGACTTCGGGACTGCTGGTCTGCTGGTCTGCTGGTCTGGTGGCCTGCAGGTCTGCGGGCCATCTGGCCAAAACCTGAGGGCTAGGCCAGAAAGTTTTGGCCAGAAACCTAATACTACAATAGTTTGATAAGTGTGGTAGGTAGACAATGTTCCCCTAAAGGTGTGTTTTCTAACTCCTAAGGTCTTTACAGTTCTTTAGAGGTGTGATAAAATAAAAACGTTTGAAGTTTGGATCTTGTCCTCGATTTTCAGGTGGGGTTTAGTGTCTTCAGGGAATACATGAGAGATAAGTAGGTGAAAAAGAAACTTAAAGATGCTATGCTTCTGAGTTTGACAAAGGAGTAAAGCAGTCTCCACAAAGCCAAGGAATGTAGGTGACCTCTAAATGCTCAAGGGGGTGGGGGGAAAGCTTTGTCCCATAAAGCCTCTATGCTCACTCAGCCCTACCAGCACCTCAGTATTAGGTCAGTGAGATCCTTGCTGGATTTCTGACCTGCAGAATTATGAGGTAATACATTTGTGTTTCCAAAGCTCCCCATCAATGGTAACTTCTTTCAGAAGCAATAGTAACATTAACAATAATCCTGGATATATAATAATCATGGGTATATTTTCCTGACTAATTTATGTTTGTTAAACAAAAATCAAAAATTATAAAAAGTTGTTCAATGACGTAAGAATCAAATTGATGTTTTTCTGACCATGAAAAATAAATCTCTGGCTTTACTTCCAGTTGTTAAACAAAAGAAAAGAAAACTAGAAAATTAGGGAAGGGAAGAACAAATGAAAAATACCCTTTTTTAGAAACAGAACTCCTCTAAGAAAGTGAGGTAAGATCCATAATCCACCTCCCCCCCCCCGCTTTTTTTCTGAGACAAATGCTCACCATGCAGCTATGTCATCTTCAGACTCAGTCCTAGTCTTCACACCTGAGCATGAACTACCATGCCCATCTCCACAAAACCTTTTTGAGGTCACACTTGAAATTTCAATTGCTTAGACTATGAAAATATTTTGAATGCCTGAGTATGCAACAAAAATACAAGAAATATGAAAGCTCATCCACAGAACCAGAGTTACTAAACAAAAAAGCCCCAACTTGAGACCTCTACTATGCTTCAAAATAAAAGAATTAATCTGAATTTCAATTAATCTATTTGACATTCCAAAAGATTTGATATTATGTAAATGTGGAAAACAAAATACATAGACTTAATAACATAATATTTGCAATGCTGATCAGCTAGTTTTAAAAAAAAACTTATATTTTGTAGCAGCCAGAATATCTGACCAAGGAAAAATGAATAAAATGAACCATGTAGAAATAATTAAACACCATCTTAAATTTGACTGTGAGTTTAAAGACACACCTAAACCTAAGACTAAGAAGTAGAAACTGCAAAGAATCAAACTAAGGCACAGATGTGACATTGATGTTTGAGATTTCATTGGATATGAATAACAGCAAACTAGATTTCTCTCAGGCAAGTGGTGTTGGGGGGAGGGTAAGGGAGGGAATCTCTCCCCTGCCCATGCCAACACATGACAGATGAGTAACAGGAACAGCTCTCCCAGCACACAACTTTGGGGCTAGCTCACCCACACCCCTGCCAATCGGGTTGTCTCTGTTGTGCTGTCCCCAATAGGTATAGGGCTGCTCTCCTGAGTGTTGCAGCTTATAGTGGGCAGCAGGAGCAGCCTTCCCACCCTTCTGATCTCAAGGCTAGCTGTCCCAACTGCCTCAGGCATTGATGGGGGAAGCACACAACAGGTCTGATGAAAACTCAACACTTCCCCTACAAGCCTATAATGTATATTTCTTTGGAGGAATTATGAAATGTGCTGCGGTCTACAGTAAGCTTGACTAACAAAGTCAGAGTCACACACGGAAACACACCAGGCAAATAAATTCTAAGGGCTTCTTGAATCTTCAGTCCTCAAATGTAAATAACATTGTAAGAAAGTCATCTCTCATGCCCCTGAGTGTGCTACTTAGGCACATTAGAAATTTAATTCTAATTAATATTCTAATAGTAATTAGAATATTAATAATTAATTCTAATATTAATTAATCCTATTTAATATTCTTCTCAGAGCCACTCCAAAGGCATAAGAAGATTGTAGACTTTCATCACAAAACTAGGCACTGAAGGTGGATAAGAAGGATGTTGGGTCTTACAATTCATAAACCATTTACCTATTAAATGCTCTAATTTTGGAAGGCATATTGGAAATAAAGGCTCATGTTTCTGAAGATTATTCAGCATGATTATATTTCTCTTTTAAAGTTGTATGCAAAAAAAATCACTGTATTTCTTCTTTATCCTGACTGATTAAAGTGGAGAGCCCTGCAGCATGGGCAACACTGTTCCCTGAGTTTAGATCATCACAGACCAGCACAAGAGTAGTCTGAGAAACCTAGGGTAGTATCTAGTGCATGCATTCACTCTCTTCCTGTGGGTGTTCAAGTTGCCCTAACCCCAACTTCCCCAGAGATCAATGGTGACCTGGAATTGTAACCCAGACAAACCCTTTCTCTCTTTCATTCCTTCATCAGGGAATTTTACTGTAGCAATTGGAAAGCAAACGGGGACACTGCTTAATAATTTTTGACTAATGAAAAGATAACGTATATAGTTCCTTTTTACTAAGATGATTAATTGACATACGAACTATTAATTTAACACAAATCTTTTGTAAAGGTAAATGCATTGATTTTTTAAATGCTGCAAAAAAAAAGAACCTTTCCATGAAGCATCAACTACTCATATGTACATTATAAAAATATCAAGGTAATAAATATATAAATAATAATTTTCAAAGTGCCATACCTCTTTAAAAAGACTCACTTAGAAGTTTTTATTTTGGAGAAACTTTGAGTTCCAAACTTGTTCCAAAAACTACAAGTACTTTCAGGTAAAATTGAAGTTTCATTTGTTAGTTATCATCTTACTAACTAGAAATAACTGTACTAGAAATGCACCAAATTCTTCTCCCTGATAGTCAGTTGCATCTAGAAACTACTTATTTGTTATTTCAATAATAATCTTGATACAAAAATATGTTCAGTATTTATGCTGAATATAAGATATAATCCCAACTATTTAAAAAAGACAATTATTGCCAGAGTCAATCTTTTATATTTTGTCTTTTCTTAGGGTCTCACTATGTAGCCTCATCACCTTCCTGTCTTAGCTCTGAAATGCTGACATTACAGCCTGGACCACTGTGTCCAGTGTAAAATACATCTTAGTATTTAGGAAATGCTGTATAAAATTGAAGTTTGTGATCAGAGATTTGATTTCAGTTTCCCAATTCTAAAAGAAGACTATTTTCTTCCTCCCTGACTGAAGGGAGGGGGCATGTCAGGTGATTATTGCTGAGCCGACCACACCAGCTGTGAGGGTTTGTGTCATTAAGACAAGTGCAAGATGCTTCTTCCTAGGCTCTGCTCAACTCCACGATACTTCCAGTATCTACTGCTGTTACACCTGTTTTAGAAGAGGGATCTTGAAAACTGTTGGTTTTAGGAGTTGGTGAGTCCTTCTTTCGACTACCAGCTTCGATAGCTAAAGTAGACACAGATTCCAATGAGCAGGACGGCAGCTCCACTTCTAATAAGTTAATCCAATGGCTTTTGTCATGAGCAAAACAAGAAATCATGTTTTTAATCACGCTAAAAGGTCTCTGCATCTTGTTAACATCTGGAGTTCAATCACTTCTGTGCTAAAAACCGGGGAATGCTTCAGCAGGGCATAAATCTTGCCCCTCGTTGTACATGTGATCCAGATGCCTGGGGAGAATTAACGTTCGTTTGTAACACATCTGGTGTCGGCAGCTTTGAGCAAGCTCTAATAGAAAGAGTGCGGAACTAACTTGGCATTACACCTTCCTTCGGGCCAGAGGTTCTAGACCGAAGGTAAAAGCCTGCAGGTGTCCCCTGAGGCTTAGCAATAAACTGCATTAATCAGCCCTGGCACTGTGGTAAGTGTGGGGTGTTTTAAATTTTCCTCAGAAACTTCACAACCCAGTAAGTCTACATTCCAACCATTGGCGCTTGACAACTCCTTAGATTGGCTAGCTCCTTCAAACGAAAGAGTCCAAACCGCTGGGGTATGGACTATCCAACAAGAGGAAGAAGGGGGTGCATAGGAGCGTAATGGGGAAGAGCAAATAACTACATGCATCTGTAAATGTAAGACATGGTTTGGCATCATCAGTGGGAGACTAAAGCAGAGTTAAATTACCGAGTTGATCTTAAATCCCAGCACTGGCGCATGTAGGTAGAAATCTTCCATCGCTGAAGTTAGATCCCCACAAAGATCACAAGACAACCAAATCAAAGGGTTTTTAGTTTGGTTTTGTAATTAAAGATCAAGTTCAGATTTATAAGAAGAACATTCCTTTCTCAATCTCTTTTATTCTTCTTACAGTTAAGTTTTAAGCTATAGCAAATGTCTTGGTTTTAAAAAATTGATTCAAAAAGTTGTGTTTAAGAATTTTTTGCCTGTGCCATTTTTATCTGCTATAATGTCTTGACTCAATCCCTCTATCTATCCACTGACTCCTAGACACTTGGCCTAAGACTCCTCTGTAGAACGAGTATGCATCTTCATCATCGTACTTGTCATGAAGTTCTACAAAGTATTTCTTGTTTTTGTGCTCATCTCCTTAGCTAACTGAACCTAACTGTCCCAGGAGAATCTCTGAGAGAAAGGGTAATGATTAACTGAACTGGATGGTTCATGCCTATAACCCTACTACTAAAGGCAGAGGCAAGAAGTACTATGATTTTTTAAGACCAGAACCTCAGAAAGTAAGTTCTAGCTAAGCCTGGTTACAGAGTAAGATTTTGTCACATGAACAATGGAAAAGGAAAGGAAAACAAAATAAACAAAACATAGTAACTGTTGAAGACATTTCATAATCTTTATTTTAAGTTTAAACATATTTAGACTTGTGTGACACTCCTAACAGTGACAGGAGAGGCTTTCTCAGACTCTTTTTCCAGGTTTTGGGACCTTTTCCTCCTCAGGTTTGCTTCATCCAACCTTAACAGAAGAGAAGGTGCCTAGTATCAGTGCAACATGATATACCATGACTGTCTGGTATCCATGGGAGGCCTGCCTGTATCTGAAGAGAAGGAGGAGGAATGTATAGGGAAGAGGGGGTGGGAACAGTGGAGAGACGGAAAATTTTAATTGGGATGTAAAAACAAAAATAGATAAAGTAAGGAAAACAACAACAAAACATATTTACACTTAACTTTTTAAAATAATTTTCATTGATTCTTTGGGAATTTTACATTATGCATCCAATCCCACTCATTTCCCAGTCTCTTCATATCAACCCTTCACTCCTATAGCATCCTCCCTCAAGGAAAATTTTGTAAATATTAGTTAAAAACAAAACCAATCAAACAAACCACTCTGCTCCTCCATCTCTCCTGCCTCTCCGACACCTCTTCATTTATCTGAGTGACCTTGGAAGCTGCAATGCATCCTGCATTGTCCACTCAGCTTTATTTGAAGATGTTCATTGCAATGAGCTATTGGAGAGGGAGGGCTGACCCCAATGGCAAGGGTATAAAAGAGCCCACTCCACTCTTCACCTTAAGTGGGGTGATTCCAGGGCCAGGACTGAACAAATTAGCTACCACTCAGTACCACATCTAAGGCTTTGAGCTGGTCTACTCCAACATCTACCCCATCTGTGACCTGCCAGAATGAAGAGACTGGTCGTGCAGAAACATAGCCAAAGATCTTCATGACTTTGGACAACAGCAAGATATCTGAGAAGCATTTAGGTAATGGTCCATTATGAGGCCTTGAACCAGACATTTAATAGTCTTAAGGACATATTTTGGGCTAGTGAGATAGTCCAACAGGTAAAGGTCCTTGATGCCAAGCCTACAGGCTTAGTTAAATGCCCATAATCCACATGGTAAAAGAAAAAAAAATTGGTTCCCACTGCATGTTCTCTCACCTCTGAACACACCCACCATAGCATCTGTACCCCCTCCACACCATACACACACACACACACACACACACACACACACACACACACACACACACAAATAAAGATGTAGCTAAGGACACATTTCACATTGTTGCAGGTGGCCTTTATTTAAATTATATTTCAGTAATAAAAAAAAAGTTGTGCTTATAGAATGAAAAGGCACATAAATGTAACTGTAGCTAGATGGTTTATAATGGGATTTAAAGAATAACTCTCTACCTATAAATGCATCTTTATGATGGCATTGTGTCTGTTTTGGAACAACAGGGTCAGGTCAGGGAAGCACAAAGCACCAGCAGAGGAACCTAGACCACCAGATGAAAACAAAGCTAGCAAGTCATTCCCCCGTATTACCGCCTGGTTCACACACTCATGGAGGGTGGGAAGCTCTCCCACCCTGTGCTGCATTCTTTATGTCATCAGCATGGCCTGTATGGTTGAATTTTATACAGAATATGCATCTGATGTGACTGCACTAATCATGTTTTGAGTTTGTGACTAGAACCTCAGAAAAACTCACCTTCCAATTTAGACTTGAAAAGTATTATACTACAAGATAAACCATACAGAATATAAGTGTGGCATGAGCACTGACAAGTGTTTGTAGCTTCATCTGAATAAAGTAATTTCTTACTCCATATAAGTAAGCTTGGGTAGAGTACCGATGTCTTAAAGACACAGCTCAAATAGTACAGAGGCCCTAACAACTTCTACATATGCATGGTCTAATGCTTTCAGCTCTCTCTCTCTCTCTCTCTCTCTCTCTCTCTCTCTCTCTCTCTCTCTCACACACACACACACACACACACACACACACACACGCACGCACGCACGCACGCGCACACACACACACACACACACACACACACACACACACGCTCCACTACTCCACTACTACAATCCTTTTCCATTAGATAAAATTACTAGTTCCCTTGCTGACTCCTCTTTCTTTCCTTTCATTTCTTTCTCCTTTTTTCTCTTTCTTCTCCTATTTTTCTTTCTCATTCCCTTCATTTTCTTCCTTCCTTTCTTTCTTGTATTCTAGACATGGCTTTGTATACGCCAGGCAGGCTTTAAAATTACTGTGTAGTTGAGGATGACCTTGGTCCTCCACGTGCTAGGATTAAAGGCAAATGTTTCTACATCCATACTTGTGTGGTGCTTGGGATCAAGCCTCAGGCTTGGTATATGCATGGCAAGCATTGTACTGACATATATCTGTAACCAAAATTAGTGATTTTAGTATACATGCATTCTACTTATTCCATTCTATTTTGTCAAAACCCTCACCCTAAGTTGGGGTTAGGGTTAGGATTTATTACTTTTAGCTTTTGTGAGTGTGTGTGTCTGTGGGTAGGTATGTATACATTTATATTTTAAATTTTACTAGCAAATAATCATTCAGTATTTCGTATTGTGATGATGAACTGACCTTTTTTAACTTGGGTGCCTATTGGATTTGTAGTATGTTTTGAAGTCAGCTAATTTTATGCCTTCAATTTTACTCATTTAGCTAAGGTTTCTGCTGGCTGCTTGTGATATTATTTTTAAATCAGAATAGAGAATTTAAAAATAAATCCATATACATATAATTTTCTCATGGTACTGGTATGGTTTGAATATGAAATGTCCCCACAGGCTAAGTTGCTATGCTTGCTTATTCATAGGTATTTATAATGATTTTTGAGATGCTATTGAGCCTTTAGGAGGTGGAGTCTATCTAACAGAAGTATGCTATTGAGAACAGGTCTTTAGAATTTGAAGGCTATGTCTAGCTCATGGTTTGTGTCCAGCTCTTCATTTCCTGGTCTTTTTCTATCACGAGAACAGATTCTGCTATATGAACAGATTCTACTATATGCACAGACTAAGTTTCCCTGTTGTTCACACTCTTAGGTTTCTAAACTGAAAACTTCTGAAATGATAAGTTCTATATGAGCAGATGTATAAGCAATAAAAGCAAAAATAGGGGTTACGTAAATTATTGCTATACCATATCCCACACATATATACAAAAGTACATGTGTCACTTAAAGATATTTTAAAATTTTAATCACAAATACACATTCCTTTAAACCAGTAATTCTACTTAGAAAATAGTAATCAGATATATTCACATATATATGTGGACATGTTCAGATCTACATGTATATGATTATATGTATGCATGTATGCTTATTCATAGTTTTCCTGTAATGTAAACCTGCTTATAAATGTAAAATATGTTAACCACCTAGATATTTACTAATGAAATACTATTTGTAAAAATTATAATGTATACATGTTGTGGTTTATAATAAGCAGGAAATAAAGAATAAAATAGATTTTATAGAGAGATAGGAGATGATCTCTCTCTCTCCTATGATCATATTGATAATATTGATTGCTAACTTGAGAAGATCTAGGGCCAGGATAAAGGCAAATCTCTGGCCACATCTATAAGGGATTTTCTACATTTAGATTAACTGAGACTGAAAACCCTGCTTTTTTATTGGCTCCATTCCATGGTTTGGAGTCCTAGATTGGTGATGTGGTGTGACCAGCTCTTGCCGTTACAACTTCTCTACCACGATGGATCGTACATTGGAATAGTGAACCAAAACAAGTGTTTCTAAGTTGCTTTGTTCGTGTGTTTTATCACAGCAACAGGACAAGTAACTAATGTAGAAAATTGGTCCTGAAATGTGGGACCATAGCTGGGATAAACCTGGCCACTGTGTGGTTTGTAAGCCTTTGGAACTGGTTTATGGGAGGAATATTAAAGGTTTGGGCTAGAAAAGTTCTTGGATACTATAAACAGAGATCAATGAGCTGTTCTGGTAGGAGTTTGGAACACCAGAAAACCAAGAGAAATGTGGACACTGGAGGCCCAGCTCATGAAGTTTCAGAACGAAACAGGACTCTAACAGAATCTGGACTACAAGCCAGTTGTATATTCTAGCAAAGAATCTGCTTGCATTCTGCTCATGTTCTAAGAACTTGAATGGAATTTAATTTCGAGGTCTACAGGGAAATAAAGCAAAAGGTAGGACAGAAAGACCAAAAAAGAAGGGAAGAGTTGTGACTATAATGTGTTGTCTTGGTGTCAAGTTGACAGGAGCTAGGCTGGTGAGAGTTAATATTGATTGTCAATTTGATAGTCCATAATTATTTGGGGACAATTATCATGCATTTCTGTAAGGGTTTTTCCAGATTAGGCTAACAGATGTGGGAAGACCTACTGTAAATATATAAAGGAACATGTCATGGGCTAGGGTTCCAGAGTGCATGGTAAAGAGAAAGCAAGCTAAGCATGGGCAAGCATCACACAATACGTTAATACAATATAACAGCCACCTAAAGCTTCTACTGACCTTCCTGCCATGATGGACTACATCCTCAAATGTAAGTTCAAATAAACTCTCTCTCCTTGAATTGCTTTTGTTGAAGTATTTTTATTACAGCAATGTGAGAAGTAGCTAATATGATCCTCAAGACATCCATCGAGTTGTTGGTCAAGGAGGCCCCCATGGAAATCTCCAAGCAAACTTGACTGCTGCTAAGACAAAGGGTTGCTCTCTGCAAACTGACAGCAGGGCTCCATTGCTCAGAACAACACCCACATAAGTCACTAAAGAATTTTGGAGAAGTTGAGCTAGTGCATACATGAGATCTTCGCCCCTATGTTCTAGTCTCTTTGATGAGGGAAGGTACTCTGCAGGCTACCAAAAGAGAAACATGGACTCCAAATGAAGTGCAAAACCTTTGACCTATAAATTGTCCTGCCTAAAAAATATGCTAAAGCAATGGTGGCACTGAACTTGTGGGAGTAGTCAAGCAAAGTCTGATTTGATCTAAGGCCCACTCCATGAGAAGGAACCCAGAACCAACATTGCTTGGGTAATCAAGAACCAAAAAGACCAGATAGTCAGTCTAGAGATGTAGGGTAAAACAAAGCACTGCTGGTTAAAACAAAAATAAAAACAAACAATAAAATATTTCTAACAATATTCTGCTATATTCAAATTAGTGCCTTACCCATTGATCACCAGAGAGGCTTCCCCAGCTGCATATGGAAACCAATGCAGAGAACCACAACTAGATATTATGGAGAGAGAGAGAGAGAGAGAGAGAGAGAGAGAGAGAGAGAGAGAGAGAGAGAGAGAGAGAGAGAGAGAGAGAGAGAGAGAGAGAGAGAGAGAGAGAGAGAGAGAGAGGGAGAGAGAGAGAGTCAGTCTAAATTGGAGGACTCCATAAAATCCCTTCTCTCAGACCTCAGAGAATGCCATGGAAGGGGAGGCGGAGGGAATGTAAGAGCCAGATGAGATGAAGGATAAGAGGAGAACAAGGCTCTCTGAATCAATCCAGAGAGGAATATAGGCAGAGTTTCTCTGTGTCCTGGTAGCTACTCCCAAATAAACACTCAGAGACTTATTATTAATTATCAATGCTCAGCAGATAACTCAGGCTTACTACTAATTAGCTCTTACAATTTAAATCAACCATTTTTTAAAAATCTATGTGCTGCCCTGAGGCCCATGGCTTTTACCTCTCCTGCATTCCCTGCTTTCTCTCCACCTGGCTGTGACCCCTCTGACTATACCCTTCTTCTCCCAATATCCTTTCCTCCCTGGAAGTCCAGTCTAACCATTAGCCAATCAGCTGATTATTAACAATGAGAACAATACATATTCATATTGCACAAAAGATTGTTCCAAAGCAAAGGTTCATGAGTTCAGACAAACTGAAGCAGCAAGCATAGGACCTACATGGGTTTACACTAGGTTTTCTCTCTCCCCCCCTCCTTCTCTCTCTTTTTTCTCTCTCTCTCCATATGTATATGTATACACACATATATGTATATATATGTATGTATATCTATATATGTTATAGCTATTAACTTGATATTTTATGGAACCCCCAATTGTGAGAACAAGTGGGTCTCTGACTCTAGTGCCTGATTTTTGGATTCTTTTCCTCTTGTTGGGTTGCTGTGTCCAACTTCAATGTGATAGTTTTGCTTTATCTTACTATATTTTTTGTCACGTTTGGTTGCTATCACTTAAAAGCCTGTTCTCTTCTAATGAGAGACAGAAAGGAAGTGGATCCAGAGGGAAGGGGAAGTGGGTGGAAGGGGAATGGGAGGAATAGAGGAAGGGGAAACTATAATCAGGATATATTATATTAAAAAATACTTTCAATAAAAAGAAAAATATTAAAAATTATTGCTTATAACATACACTCATTGAAAAAAAATCTCTAGATTGACAGATGAAATTTTAGTAGCATGAGTTAGTGTTCCACATAGACTTTGTTAGAGCTACCATACCTTTGATTACATTCCCTATATAGAATGTTTCTCACCCTGATTTTTTTGCATCTCAAAGTTTAACCTATCTTTAAATCATCCTATGAATTATTGTTTTTTCTATGTTTCTAATAAAGTATAGAAAAATATATTAAATTACAGTATAAGTCCTTTACTGAAAATGCCTACCAGAAGTCATCTTAAAGAGTCTGGCGGCGAGCTTGCTTCTTATGATTCATATTAAGATACATTAATTTCTCTGAAACTCTTAAGGAAAAGAATCTATGGCTTATTTCTAACCATCAAAGATGGTACAACATATGTCATTATCCCATTCTGAGTATTTCAAGATAAAAGTTCTTGTCTCTTTGAGATAGAATAAAATGCTATTGTGGGGAAAAAAAGAAAAATGTATTAAGTCCACATAGCCCTATCAGAAAATAAAGGACCATCCAATAAATATATGCCCATCAGTCACTTTAGTGTTCTATGCTGTTTAATCCTCTAACAAACCTACAGTGCAAGCCTATTGAGGTGACAAATATTGAAAGTGGTCTGACAATATCATAGAATGTCCCCAAATCAATTCATTGTATAAATGGAGGTAAACAGAGAACTCAGATTCTAAAGAATTCTTTGCCAGCTATGTACCATCGTCTTTGATGGTACTTTTATTATAATTCAAACTTCTGAAATCATCTAGCTTGACACTTCTGATTTACAAATGAGGAAAAGAAAACAGGAAAGGTTAACAGCTTTGTAAACTAGTTTGTTAATGTCAGACAGTTGGATGAGGTCTGTAATAACATGTGTATGGAGTTAGGGCAAAGGATGTAAGGTCAGCCTGCCATTTTACACTTTTAAAATAGAATTTAGAATTAACAAGATAATTGATAGTCCTTGAAATTAGAATGCTCCACAGATATTGAGGGGGGGTTCAATAACAGAAAGCAAAGCCATCTGACAACAAATGACCATTTATGAAAAGTAATGGCCATCCATGACATTTATATGCATACCTTATTGTCATTAATGCTTTGCCAAGCATCTTCCTGTGCTAAAGACAAAATGAGTTTTTGGCATTGAGATACAAAGACCATGTGCCTGACAATAAAACCAGGAGATTTCCAGCACTCACTTACTTGTCTCCTCCCTCCAGTATCTGGCTCCCATCCCACAGCCTCTACCACACTGGCTCAGGAAGTAGGCAATTTCCTGTCCTGGCTGAGCCGGATATTAAGGCTTCTTTGTTCCCTTATCTCTGAGAAATAACACCTCTGAAGGTGGACTGGCTTGTGCACATAGTCACCTAAATGACTCTCTGTTATGCTTTGGCCTTAGTGTTCTCTGAAGCCAAGCAATTCACCGACAGTCTAATTATAATAAGCCACAGGGGCAATACACAACACACTTGATTTCTCTGCCTTCTAACTAATTCAGCCAAAAATCAACATATTTTAAGTGAATTTGTGTTTGTAGAATAACCTTTTTTCATAGAGACTTGTAAATGGATTTGTTTATATCAGTGCAGATTGAACTGAAATATATAGGCTGTGTAAGGTAGGGAACTTTTTCTCTTTGGAGGCAATACATATGGAGATAACAGCCGTTGACAAGTTCTTGGTCCATGCCAGTGTGTGGAGACACATGACATATCGATCTGCACAATAAACATGTTCTCTGCTTGACTGACGGGTAGTAATTCCATCTGCACATCCATAGCTTGTCCAGCAGCAGGATTCTTCCATTTGGTTGGAATTTTCTTAATGTAATATTTCTCCTCAACATTTCAAAGCCTTTTCGAAACAATTCCTTTTTCATGTAATGCATGCCCTACATCCCAGCTTTTTCTGTTCGCAAATCTAATACCATGGTAAGCTAAAAAACAGCGATTATGATGACGAAGCATAGAAAATAAAATTTGGAAGTAGGAAAAAAACCAACATGTAGTGAACATAGTTGGCACTTCTTCACTTTCAAGAGTAAAGAATCCAAAGTATTCCAGACCTAAAAATTCTTAAAGATTATTTCATCTTGACAACCATTTTAAACAGAAGAAAGTTACAGAATAGTGAAATAATATTTACATGGACAAAGGGTACAAAGTGTACCATGGAGAAAAGGCTATGTCCTCACCAGGAAAAAATAGAACAGAGGTTAATAAATGAGATTTAAAACAAAATGCATACACATACACACACAAGCATGCACATACAAACCCAAAATAATAAAGTATAAATAAATATAAAAACATCCTAGAAATTTGCAATTTGAGAATTAATTTTATACTCTCCTAGTTTAGATATCTTAGCTCTTACTTCTTTTCTTAATTCTTATCTGGTTGTAATTTTGGTTTTGTTGTTTGTTTGCTTTTTTGAGTCAAGTTTTCATTGTGTAGCCCTAACTGGTCTTGAACCCTCAGAGATCTGCCTACCTCTGTATTCCAAGTGCTGGGCTTAAAGGCAGGCACCACCACACACACCCCTGGCAAGGTTTTATATTTGAAGGATGTAACCTCTATAGCATTTGCTACAGCTGGTAAGATTACAGTAAACATACAAAGACTATTTATTGGATAAATGTAGTCATCTGAATTAACCTTATACATTAAAAAGATAATTTAAATAGTTCCTTGACTTATGGCCCCCATGAACATCTTCAGCGACAATGTCTAAGTGATGTCAAAGTTTCCCAGACCCTAAAACAGACAAACAAAAAATTACCTGTTTAGAAAGAGGAACAAGAAATTTTAGGTTACCAGGGTGCATTAGGCTAAAGTACATGAGTACACTGAATGTTTCTGATGGGTGTCAGTTTTTATATAAAAGAGGGGTGGGTAATGATGTATCTGGAGGCCTTTTTGTGCTTGTTAAAAGATCTTACAGAACTAGGCAGTTCTATTTCCACTTTTCATGTAAGGGAACTGAACAACTGTTTTGTTTAACAGTTTGCTTGCTTCAGTGGACATGATTTGAAACTATGCCTAGCTTTGAAATTCGATTCTTGCCTAGTTGTTATCCTACCTCTTTAAAAAGCACTTGAGAATTTACTAAAATGAAATGTTTAAAAATACTATAATGGCTGGGCAGTGGTGGCACACACCTTTAATCTCAGCACTTGGGAGGCAAAAACAGGCAGATCTCTTGAGTTCCAGGACAGCCAGGGCCACACAGAGAAACTCTGTCTAAAAAACAAACAAACAAAAAATGCTATAATGAATCTAATATTTTATATACTAAATTAAAAATATAAAAAACAATGAGTGTTCATCAACCTCAAAAATATTTCTGAGATAGAAGATGAGTATGTGGGAGAGGGTAAAATGATGGTGGGGACGAAATGGGAGGAGAGGAGGAAAGGCAACTGATGTCAGGTTATAAAATAAGTAAATTTAATTAAAAATATTTCTGAGCAGAATTGCTACTCTCAAATTGTTACCTAACTCAAAGAAATACTTGAGATGCATCTACAGTAAAGCTTATCATTGGTTATATGTAGATCCCAGTAAGCACAGAGGAGAAAGCTATTAGTTATGTCTGGAGTTTGGAAATGTCAGAAAAGGTTTCACCAAAGAAATGTCTTCAGATATGAATCTTAAAGTCAATGTCAAGTAGAATTAAACAGATTCATCAGGAAATCTGTTAGATGTCAAGGATTCAGTACAAATACGATGATTTCTTGTTGGGGCATAAGAGATCCTGTCAGGCTTTGGAAACATTCTACAATATAGGATGTTTTCAGTAGTCTTTGTCTGACTCTCCACACCCAGAAGTTTCCATCCATATGCATCTGCACATGGGCACAGAGAGAGACAGAGAGAGACAGAGAGACAGAGAGAGACAGAGACAGAGACAGAGAGACAGACAGAGACAGAGGAACTCATATGTCCCATTCATTACTATGTGTGGGCAGATGGCCTCAGTGTTTTGTCTGCCACACTCACTGGTTCTGAGTATTAATAAATAAGCACTCCGTTTATGTTACCTTAAGAGTACAACGGAAGGAATTTTAAGTGCCAGACATGGCTAATTTAACTGACTCAAAATGCCACAAACACTTGTCTAACATCAAAATTTTAGGATAGGGTGTAAATACAAGTGAGCCACAGTAGAAAATTTTCCTGGACTTCTCAAGTTTGTAGTAGAAATTGGCTGATATCCTTTGCAATTTTGCCTTTAATGTGAATGGAAACACATACCTTCCTGTACATTTATTGCATGCGAGAGGGGAAAAAAAAGACTGTCTGGCTTTAAGGCAGCCACAGACCACCCCACTCTCTTACTTAAAGGAAATTCAGAAGAGAATTTAAATGAAAACGCTGGCTTGTTCATCACACAGGAAATCATCCAATACTACCAGAGTAGCTACAAAACAGGAGTTATTTGAGGTATTCAGTAAGTGGTTGGGTTTTGATTATTGCTCAGCTCTTAGCATTGTGAGAGTAATGACCTTTCAATGAAAGCATTTTTAGTCCTGAATAATGTTTCTGGTCACTCAATAAACTTGGGCGTCTTTGGAAGAAAATATTAAACTTTAAGGTTCTTTTATGCAGCACACATCCACACAGCAGCCAGATAGAAGTGACTGTGTGTCCTCGATGGATTGGGTCCAACATCCTTTCTTATAGCTCTTCACATACTAACTTCACATTGATACTAACAATGAGGGTGGTATATGTCAGGCACTTGGGTACAATTCTATTTCCAGGATATGAAAAGTAGTGAAAAAAAAATGATGGTGGTAAGTGATGTGAATAATGTGTAAAAAGATATTTAATTTGGGAGTGAACTATATTTCCTTAGGCTTGAACTTGATATGCCTGTAATTTCCAACGCTTCATGATCTGTACAAATGGGTGACCTTAATGAGATCATGGAAGATGCAGTGAAGAGGCTGTAAGTCACCATGGGTCCTGAGAGGGAAATTTCTGTTAGAGCTGAAAAGACTCCAGAGAGCGGGCCAATGCCAAGAACTTCATCAGATCAAAGGAGCTGACTTAATATTCAAAAGGGGGGTCTGAGAACCAGAGAACTGAAATGCTAAGGACTCTAACAAAAGCACCGATCTATAAGAAAGCAACAAAAGAAGAGTGGATACACACACTTCTATAAAACAGACTTCCAGTGAGATGGATATAAAGAAGCAAGGATGGGGTGGGAGGGTATTAAGAAGACAAAAGAAACTATACCCTGTACTCCTCCCCCCCCCGCCCCCAGAATGATCAGTCTTCCACATTGGCACATCGCCTCTCAGGAGAATCTTGGAACTTTAGAATTAGGAAGACTATTAGAGATCATTCATTTTAGTCCCATCATTATGAGTTTGGGGAAACCGAGGCACCAACAGTAAAGATTGATTTAAAAGCAAGCCAGTAACTTGTCAACCAGAATTAAAGGCTGTCTCTTAGATTTCTAGTGTTCTCTGGCTTACTATCAGAAGACGGGTATACTGGATCCAACAGCAAATAACTATTGTGTACCAGAGTCTGTAAACTCCCCAAGACCAGTTTTTCTCATCTGGTCTACTTCAGAGTTAGTCCAATAAAATGAAGGTTTGGTGTGTGTCTTCACAGGAAAAGGCAAACAGTACTGGCCATAAATAAAGTGTCTCTACCAGATGTTGTCTCTTTGGAGTTTGGAGAGAGGATGGACTTTGTATCTATCTCAGGTTCTAGCATAGACAAGACATAAATACCAATAAAATTAAATGAAATATCCTTTGTTTTCATGAACTCGGAATAACCCAATTGTGTACAGCAGAGAAACCACCCAGCAAAGCTACTTCCAAGAAGTCTGTGCTATCTTCTCAAAACAATAAATGCATTCTTTGGGGGAAAGCAATACCCATCTGCATTGCAATCTAAAGACTGCATCTACTAAGAATTTAGTGCTCCAAGCCTGATGAGAATAAATACTTTTTCCACTATGGAAACCAACAAACTAATTTATAAACATTATATAACTCTTCTCCTTATTTGCCTATTTTAGTAAGTAAAATCTACTGAAACTGTTCTTTTTTTACATCAGCAAACCAAGATTTGAAAATGTATAGTACCACCCAATCAGTCTAGTTAATTATTTTCAGTGAAATGTCCACTTCTTTTAAAAAGCACTATCAGCAGTTATGAACTAACTCATTAACTAAATTCTTCAGGGAAACTATAATTCAGTTTAGGCTAAGAATGTTGATGTTCTAAGATTAGATAGTCTACTTCTATATAACCCAGCATTGTGCCAATTCATATCTAGCTTTAACTAGAAGAACATATTTCAGATTACTAATTTTATTAAATACTATTTTCAAAATGTATTGTTGCCACATATCTTTTAATATTTTTGTTACTAGCCAGGATACCAAATGCGAGGGAGGATTATTTTTTTCTTATTTTTTCATGAGTATTTGTCATTTAGTTCATAAAAATGACACATTCAGTTTAGAGACAACAAAAATTAAACTCCTGGGTTGGGTTTAAGGGGTGTGGAATTCACCAGTCCTGACATGAATATTGTGAAGAAATTGTCGATCTGACTCCAGTTCTAAGCTCTACAGCACAGTGATATTAATTTTTAACATTCTAAGACCAAATTCCTCCAGGTAAAATGGCACCACTATTAGGAAAATAAGATACCTGAGGAAAATTAGGTTGCTCTTCAATTTATTTCCCTTTAGTAAGAATTCCCAGTTGGGTGTTTTAAATTACAGATTCCTTATTTCTACCATCAGGATAATTTCATAAACTTACATTTTAGACAATGAGCACCTCTCTATTATAAAAACAGGAAAATGTTCTCAGAGATATGGGAACTTGTGAGAGTAATGTTTTGAATCATTCTCACATTTTTTTTCCTTTTCTTTTCTTTAGTGCCAGAGATAGAACTCAAGGCCTCACATATATTAGACAAGTATTCTAACACTGAGGCATGTCCTTGATTCCCCCCACACAAATACTTTGACATGTTAAATTATAAATTATGGGTGGACTTTCCTAACTCAGAACAAGAATAGTATTTTAATATGTATTTGGGAAATTTTATTCTTTTTAATACTCACAAGGAACATTTTTTTGAGAAGAAAAAAAAAAGTACTTCTACTGGAAGACTTACATTGACACAGTGTGGTTCAGACAAACTGTAACAGAGAATTTCTTAGCAATGAGCTTTGTATAAGGGCCATAAGAGGACTTGAAGAGAATGGGAGCATAAACATGTTACCTTATACCTCCAAACTGGTACAAGATTTTCTTTTCCAAGAGTGTAGGCACAGGGCTAGAATGTAGCTCAGTTTGCAGAGTGCTTGTTAAGCAAAGCCCTGGATTCCAACTCCAGCATCACATAAAAAGAATTGATGTATGTCTTTAATATCAGCACTTAGGAGGAAGAGTCAAGATGGTCAGAAGTTCAAGATTACCTCTCTGATATCTAATTATTTGGAGGCTACTTTGGATAAATAGTAGCCAGATAGATAAGATACTGTCTCAAAGAAATAAATCTAGACAAAGTAGATCAAGAGAATCAAATGGTCCCAGAAGTAGCAGTTCAATGTGACCCATGGAAACTTGTAGATAAAAAGTCAATTACTACTTCTGAAAGCAAATTGTGGATTTGGGAATCTCATAAATTAGGATTTGAATATTGATTGATTCTACTACTAACTTGTGGAATAACTTGGACAAGTTATTGTTCCAGGAACTCTATTTCTTCATATATATCACATGGGTAACATTGACTGTCTTAGAGAGATGCTGTGAGCATTAAGGAACACATGACTGAAAATGTTTAACCTGGTGCATTCCACATAGCAGGGGCTGAAATGAAGGCTACTTCCAGGGGTCAGAGGGGTAACTGGAAGGTTTTTTAAAGGTTCCTAGCTCTAAAGAAGGTATTCTATCAGTACAAACATGGCAGCATCAAAAGTCATAAACCCACCCCAAATATTCGTTGTTCTTTTTCTTTACTAATTATAAACAATCTAAGAATGAAATAGCTTAGTAACAATTGGAAGTGATTTTATGAAATCTTAAAGTCTTCTGTGAAAGACTCTGGATTTGATTCCCAGCACAGAAAATAGCCATAATATGAACATTAAGAAAAAAAATCAGATAATAAAGATACTTAATCAACTAAAAAGAATTGAGTTACACTAGACTTTAGAGTAACAGTAGATAATGACCACTAATAGCTTTATGATACCTAAAACAGAGACAGACACCATGGAGCATACCTGTAATAGTCACACCTTGGAGGATGAAGCAAGGGGATTCTGAATTCTTAGTCATCCTGACTCTGAATCCTGAGATCCTATCTCTAAGAACAAGGAGGCAAAAGGACACCTCCTGAAGTGGACAAGTCAAGTCTGGCAGAGGAACCTCTCTCATCCTCAGTTGCTGCCCATTATTTCTTCAAACCGGCTGCTCAATAGTTTAGAAATTAGATTAACAGTTGGAAGTTTTCATGAACCTAATCCATAGTTTTATTCCCAAAGAGACTAAAAACATCTAGTATTCTAACATTTTAGTTTATGTTATATTTCTGAGAAACTATTTTTACTTTTCAAGATATAGGGCAATAGAACCTCAGAATAGAATGCACATTGTTTGAATGAAATATTATATCCTTATATTTAGAAAAAGTAAACGAGAAAAATTCTCAAATGCAATGAAAAAGATTATTTTGATATAATTTTTATGGCTGGTAAGGGGATCCAGAAGAAAATAGAGTGATAATTTTTCTCCTTTGTCTCATTCATCTTGGGTCTTCTCTTTTTCTTTTTTTTATTATTATGAATAAAGAAGTCACATTTTCTATCCTTGTATATCCTTATTCAAGGTCCCTTCCCCCTCCCACCACATCAGGTCATTCTCTCTTCTCCACATCTCCCCATCCCCACCATGGGCAGGCAGTCCCAAGGTCCCACGGTCCCAATATTGCTTAGTTCAACCTCCACTCCTGACTTTTTCTGGGAACAGTGTACAATGTTTTCCAAAGAAATATGGGGTTTTCCTTTATCAATAAAGTGCAGAGGTTATAAAAGGTTTAGAAATATCTATGGAAGCTCACCAGCCTGAGAATCAATTAAACAGCCCCAGGGACACTGCATTCTTCCCAGCAGGCAGGTTCAGGAAGATGAAATTAAAACTTTAATCCCCCTCTGATAAGTGGAGCCCCCAGGTTTGATTCTACACATTAAGTGCTGCCTGAGTGGCTCCTCAGAGGTTTCTCTGGAATGACTGTGTCAGACCTTTATGTCATCATATCTCTTAGACAAAATTATGTAAATGAACAAGATTCCAGAATGAAGATTTACTTCCATATAGAACTATTGGTCCTGTGTTCATTTCAAAAAAATAAAATGGAGACTGGGTGTTGTGTCTTCTATAGTTCCATTTGTTTGGAGACTGAGAAGTAGGAGGATCGTGAGTGTGAGATTAGCCTGGGCTATGTGGTAATATCCTACCTCAAAAAACAAACAACAAACAAAATCAGACAAAATAAAACAAGAAAAAAGTTGAGGGGTGAGTTTGTTTTGGGTTTTTGTTTTATTTTGAGACAGGGTCATACTCTGTAGCATAGGATGACCTAACTCAATATGTAGAGACCAGGGTAGCCTAAAACTCTGGTTTGTGTCTGTCTCTAAGGGCTGGAATCATAAGCAGGAGTCACCATGCCTTCTACTCTTCTTACAGTTGTCACTTTTATGTAAGCTTAACTTTCATACATGATACTTCTTTACAGTCTTCTTTTTGCCTTTCATGTATGTTGGTCTTGCACTGATAATATCTAATTTTGCTATAAAAGCAAAGCATTTTCTGATTACTCTAAAGGTCTGGTGCCTTCCACTATGAAGTTATATACCTTCCTTATATTTTCATTTCTTTGCATCTCTTTGCTATCTGCTCAATGTTTTATGCTCATTTATTTAATTGCTCCTAGTTATGATATATTTGTTTGAAAAAATTCACACACACACACACACACACACACACATGCAAACACTTTTTTCTAGGCAATACAGACCTATTCAAAATGTTCTGCATAGCTCAGAAAACTATATAAATGGCAAATCTTGAAATCTTGGTTGCTACCAGATTTCTGATCAGTTTGTCATTAATAACAAGTCACAGTTATGATTCACAAATAATAAAAAGTATCAGTGTATACTTGAGTTTAAATCACTACAACCAACAGGCTCCGTAAGTATAAGAAGAATGAAAAAAGATTTTGCCTGAAGTTTTTCTGACCCACCCAGGCCCGAGGTCCAGAGGAATTTTTTTCACTCATGGTCCCACAGCCACTTATAATTACTCAGAGGCTAATATTAATTGTAAACTGTTTTGTCTATGGCTCAGGCTCATTACCAACTAGCTCTTACAACTTAACTCAACCCATTTTATTCATCAATGTATTGCCACATGGCTCCTTGGCTTTAGTTGTATTCCATTACATCCTGCTTTATAGATAGAAGTTTGCAGTACCCCTTGACTCTGCCCTCCTTTGTCTTTATCTCTGCTTGGATTTCCTGTCTACCTCTAAGCCACTTTGCCATATGCCAAAACGGTTTCTTTATTAACCAATTGCAATAAAGTATATTCAGAGTGTACAGAAAGGTACTCTGCATCACTTCCTGTTTTCTGTTTAATCAAAAAGGAAGGTTTCAATTTTAACACAGTAGAATTACAAAACTTATCAAACAAAAATTACAGTTACAATATATAGTCTATCTGCATTTAGCAAAATTAAAGAAAATATTATACCATCTATCCTATTTCTGTGAGGTTAAAGTTTTATATCTAATTTATCTTTTTTAATAACTAAGGAAAATTATAACTACCTAGTCTTCAACTCCATCGAAGACCACAGAAGGATATATTATCTGAATAAACAGGAAGTACATTGTAAGCAACTTTCAAAATTCTAGAAATGACAGAGACATCTGACTGCCTGGACAGTCACCCAAAGTCCATTGTAACATTGGGACATCCATCTTCAGTCTACTGGCCTAGAGTCTCTGGCATATCTTTCAGTGAAGTAGGAAATTTGAAGGACTCTGCCAATTGTGGCATAGTTCATCAATCGATTCTCCCTGTGTTCTGCAGAATGTTTAGCAGGTTTCTCTGCAAAGAAAGAACCTAAAGGATCATCTCAGCTTGTTCTGCCAAAGTTCAGTGATGATTTTTCTATTTTAGGTCCTGCATGTCTAGTTTATACAGCATACTGTCAAACAGTCAAGGTAAGAAAAATTTCTTTCCCAGTGGCAAATTTTTGCCACAAAGAAAGTGAACTCCATATGGAATTTCTTTAATGTCAATCATCCTCTTGAAGTAGATTCATGCTGTCAGGAGCAGACATGTCTTACTATGCAGAAAAATTTAAGTTCTTAGGTCTTTGAAGTGTTTGAAGATTACCTATTTAATTAAAGTATATCTTTGTATATCTAAAAAACCTGACTAGCATGACTGTAAGTTTATCATAGATGATTAACTATTAATTTGTATTTCTTAATTATACATTACAATTTTAAAGAAATTTCACAAACATAATACTTAAGCAAAAGTAGAAATATACATACAGTATAACAAAATTAATCTTAAATTTGTATCAATAAACTAAAATCTTCATCAGTGTAAAGTATTTTGAGGTTAGCATATTTTTTTTGATCAAAGTAGATTCAATAATCTCTTTTATCATTCCACTATCCTCTTTTTTCCCTAGAAAAAGGTTGACTATGACAATTAACCATTTATAATGAAAACAAATATTTATAAACAATATTTTGGGAATTTGGGCATAATTTTCTATACTACTTCCATTGACTGGAGGCACTGGCAATCTTATGGAAGCACTGAAAAAAATTTAGAATTATGGTCAAATCTTGACTGCAGTAGTCTGTGAGGCTGCATTATCTCAGCCAGTTGCCTTTAGGGGGTCTTGATAGCTCGAACCACATTAGCCTGGAAACAATCCGTAGGTTCTCATCTTATGTGGAAACAAAAGCAGAATCTCTTTTCCAAAGCAACATATCCTTAGACCCAAATTTCAAAGTCATGATACCCTTAAAATATATATGTAGGTTTAACTTAGCAGTCTTTACAATCAAATGTCTTTCTGCAACTAGCTCACTAACACTTAAAACATTTTAATCTCCAGGACCCAAAACCATTGAAATGTGAAAAAAAAAAATGATACAAAACATTGGTTTGTTCATAATCAATACAGGCTGATTGAACTGGAGAGTATTTTCAGGATTCAAATGTTAGTCCCAAGGCCTACTGATATAACTAAGAAATATATCCTCCCTCCTTTTTTACATAAATTTAAGTTCTACTAACATTTAAGTTCCTACAATGTCCCCAAACACTGACAGTCACATAAATTAGGAATGGTATTTATTAGTCTAAGAGACAGTAATTGCATACAAGTATGTTAATCTCAAAGGAAAATAAAGCTATTGACCTGTAGTACAATTTCTCCCTCATATACTCCAAGTATACTAGTATACTCATATACTAGTATAATGACATTTTTTGGGGGGAAGAGGATTATAGCTTTTATGAGGCTAAGAACTGACTAAGACCAATGTTTTAGGGTTTGTACTCTGGGATTTAATTCCATATGAACAAATGTCTATTAATTCACATGAAAGAATGCCGATACTTTACTATGATCATACTTTATGGGAATAATGTCTGATAAAATACAAAGAAAGCTTGGTGATTTTACTGTTTTGGTTTTTTTTAAATACCTAGTTCTTAGAGTAACTGACTATAAACTTAGTATTTGGGTATATCTCTTTATTGTTTAAGAGAAGGAGACAAAGAAAAGAGCAAAGTCTTAGAATGAAATAAAAGTAGTGTCTTAAATATTTTTTAATTAAGAATATAAAAGCACTCATAACAAATGTAATTATTAATGTAAAGTTTAAACTCACATTCTAAATACATTTGGCACTAACTGTAGCTTTTAAGTTACTTTTCCCCAGACTAAACCCATAAGACTAGTCGATCTAGCTTACAACATTTTCATGGGCACATATGCACATGCAGCATAGACACTGGAGTATGTAGTGTCAAAGTCTTGGAGTAGACCTATCCCTTCACTACCAGCTTTAGAAAAGCAGAACATGGGGTTTTTTAAAGAAGCTTAAAAAGCAGTGTGAATGGCTTGACCTAGAAGACTCTATTTGAAAACCCAGATTAATTAATTTAATTTAATGGGGTAAACTTTGCCTACCAGTCCTCAAGCAGAACAGACTCAACAATCTGAAGTACTAAGCACATCATTTAGACCTCCTTGAACTACAAAGGAAGGATAGTTTTATTCAATATGGTGCTTGTAGGGCTCACAACCCAGTAGGCACTTGATGAATGCCTATTGACTGAGTGACATGAGTGTTTCACACCCCCAGCAGGTTTAGGCTAGTCAGAGTTAGTACCATTACCACAATAATCAGCTGTTAATGTCTGGGCTCTTGGATCAATTCCCAGAGAAACAGCATTAAACACAGGGGAGCAGTTTTCTGGAGATGAGTCAGAAGGGGTTCTAGCTTGCTTTTCACTTGTTCTGATTAAAAAAATACAGGGGAGCAGTTTTCTGGAGATGAGTCAGAAGGGGTTCTAGCTTGCTTTTCACTTGCTCTGATTAAAAAAATACTGACCCAAAGCACCTTACAGGAAGAGGCTTTATTTGAATGCATGTCCCAGTCACAGTCTATCACTGAGAGAAGTTAGGGCAGGAACTCAAGCAGGAGCAGAGGCAGGAACCATAGAGGAAAGCTCTGACTGGCTTGCTGCCCTGACTTGCTCGGCCACCTTTCTTATACAGCCGAGGCACAAATGCTGAAGGATGGCACTGTCCACAGTGGCCTGAACCCTCTCATATCAATCAGTAATCAAAACAATGCCCACAGATTTGTTCCACAAGCCAATCTAATGGAGGCAAATCCTCAGTTGAAAATTCTTCTTCCTTGTTATGCTAGATTTGTGTCGAATTGACAGAGACTAATCATGACAGAAGGTGAGCAATAAGAGAGACACCAAAGGATAAGGAGAGGAAAGACATTGTAAAATGAAATCTGTATGAGAATGCATAGACTTGTTTGCTTCCACTATTGTTATCTATGCAATGGGAATAATAGTTCATTCACACCTATTCTTTACGTCTAAACAAAGATTTCTTATATTTGCATGCAAATTGGGTACAGTAAGGTGTACATAAGGCAGAATCCAATACAAAGTCTATTCATAAATGATAGATTTTCAGTTAATAAAAGCACTTTTGTGTTTGAAAGGTAACCTTATCTTGATGGTAACTCATTTTGTCTTATTGTATGAATGGAATCATCAATGGAGGTGGCAATGATAAATCTGTCTCCACTAAATTAGAGCCCTCTCTCCTTTTTATGCATATGGGCTTCCTTGAGAAGGGGATACACATTATGATGCTGCATTGCTCTTGTCTGTTTAGCAGGGGAAACCACTGGCTGGTCTGCTGTCATCACGCAGTCTCCAGCATTCAGGACCAAGACAACATGAGGGCAAAACCTTCCACATCTCTCCCAACCCTCTACTAAGCATAGAACAGGTACTAAGTAAGGCCTTCTCCCTTATGGAGAGCATTCCCTCAGCATTCTCTCACAAGCTTCCTTTGTTTTCTGCCCTCTGCCCCATCTATATGCAACAGCAGCAGTCACCCAGATGTTCTCTATCAAAGCCTGAGCCATGCCAGCAAACTTTGGCAATCGTAAGAGTGCTCTGCGTACTGGCCCTCCAGAAATACCTCCCCCTCCCCCTATTTCTGCAAATATTTTTAAATGTTAATGGGTTCCACTCACCCACAACCTAGGGAAAGGTTACAGAACAGGGCTCTGTGTGTCCAGCAAATTAGCAGCCAGGGATACTGCTTGGCGCCTTGGTTCTGTCCCACCCTGAGGCGTTGGCTGGGGTTTGCCAACCTTCACCAGTTAAGGTCAGTTTGCCAGAACATAGCCTTCTAGTGACAGAGGTTAGGTGAGTGGTTGACAGGGGTTGCTTTGTGCCACAAAGAAGTATGTGGCCCTATCTTACTCTAAAATTTCAAGAGAGAGCTTGGAGCATCACTGAAAACACTTTGAGATGTTTCTCACCCTGTGCTCATGTTTCTCTTCCTGTTTCACTTTTTAAACTTTTTTTTTTTTTCTGGCTCAGTAAATAGACACAAAATGGTTTGACCCATGCCCTGGTATTTCAACAAGTTCCCTTAAAGCCTTGATAAAAAGTTTTAATAAAATGGAAGTTTGGATCTTGTTTGTTGAGATTGGGCAAGTGAAGGGAAGGGTTGGTTCATGTTTTCCAAAGAGAAATGTATTCATCTCTTTATCTCACTTGCATAGTGTCACCTGTTTTCACATCTGGCTGGGAACCAGACGAAAAATAATTTAAAGCTACTTGCTATGGGTCAAATACATATGTCCTTCAGAATTCATATGATAGAACACCAATCCTCAATGTGTTAATGTTTGGAAAGGGTGCTTTCTGAAGTAATAGCTTCTGAGTTCTGAACTAGTAGAGAATCTCCCCCTCCTCCCCTCCCCTCCTCTCCTCTCCCATCCCCTCTCCCCTCCCCTCCTCTCCCCTTCTCTCCTCCCTTTCCACCTCCCCCTACTATGTTTAAATCAGAAAGAGGACCCTCACCAAAATATCCAGAGTGCTGGGAATCAAATGTTTGTTTCTTAACCCACCTTATTTATGCTGTTTGGTGTCAGCAGCTGAAACAGACAGAAATGGCCTAAAGAATCCTTGTTCCTAAGCCTGTTCTAAGAGCCTCTCAGCAACTCTGGAAAGAAATTGCTCAGAAATTGTCACTTCTCAGCCCTGGTGACAAATTCTCTTTAGCAAAACATCTCTTTTTTTTTTTTTTTAATAAAATCATGATGCTTGAGGTCTGTTGCCCATGTGCATTGTCCATTCTTTGAAATGAAGGAGATATAAGCTGTGGATAAGCATTGTCTGACCCCCCCCATGTGCCCCTTCCCCAATGTGCCACTTGTTACACTATCAGTGAGCCCACTTCAGGTACCATGTTATTACTGAATGTTCTGGTGAAATATAAAAGACAGATTCCTGGGATTTGACTGTTGAGCCAATGCAAGTTTACACAACTGGCGTAACCTGAGAATCAAAACCATCCCTGAGAACACCAGGTCTCCAGGAAGGGGAACTACATCTTACCATCCACACACATGTGCTTTTATTATTCTGTAGCTTTTCACTCCCATGACTTCCCTGGTAATCAAATGATTTGATTTTGCCTTTCAGGAATTCCCCACAGGCCTACCAACCCATCAGTGGAAAGTAACAACAATTATTCCTGGGATTCTTTCACTTTCTTGTCTCAAAAATTATTCCCTTGCTTTAAAACAAACAATAACACGCAAAAGAACTGATCCTATCCTGCTGTATTTGACTCTTGACTCTTAATCAAGTACCCACAATGAAAGGGAATAGTTAAACCACAAGTCCAATCTGAAAGAAATCCTGCCTGGGTTTCCCTTTCATTCCAAACATAATCAGACCTTTGTAGTGTGTACTGGTTACTGACAGTAGTAAGTATAAACCCATTTCTAATTTACCAACAGGCTGGAAGGAAATACAAAGAACAAGCTCTTGATACTTTTCTTGAAAGATACCCTGAGATAGAGCTTGGATTGTTAACTTTATACCTAGGAGTCCCTCAATTCTCTTCTTTCCCAAACAAAATTATTCTTACCTAGCACTTAAGAACTTCTGCTTATACCACTACTGGGCATATACCCAAAGGATGCACATTCTTACACCAAGGGCATTAGCTCAACTATGTTTATAGCAGTGTTATTCATAATAGTCAGAACCTGGAAACAGCCTAGATGCCCCTCAACTGAAGAATGGATTATAAAAGTGTGGTGCATTTACACAATGGAGTACTACTCAGCAGAAAAAAAATGACATCCTAAAATTTGCAGGCAAATGAATGGATGTGGAGAACATCATTCTGAGTGAGGTAATACAGGTTCAGAAAGATAGATATGGTATGTACTCATTCATAGGTGGACTTTAGATGTAAAGTAAAAGATAACCAGGCCCAGAGCAGTTAGGTAACAGAAAGAACTTAAGAGAGATATTCATAGATTCCCCATGGAAGAGGAAATAGAGATCATCTGAGTAAATTGGGATCATACAAGGGAGAGGGCAAGGGAAGGTGGAAAGAGATCAGGAGAGAATGGGATGGTTGAGTAGGGGAGCAATAGAGAGGGAGAACAAAGAAATAGATATCTTGATAGAGGGAGGTGTTGTGGGGTTAGAGAGAAACCCAGTGCTAGGGAAACACCCGAGAGCTCACAATATGACCCTGGCTAGGACCCCAAGCAATAGTGGAGGGGGTACCTAAACAGGACTTCCTCTATAATCAAATGAATAACCACCCTAATTGCCATTATAGAACCTTCATCCAGCAATGGATAGAGACAGAAGCAGAGATCCATAGCTAAGCACTGGGTCTAGTTCCCAGCTGGAGAGTGGGAGGAGAGATTATATGAGCAAAGGGATCAGGATCATGAGGAGGAGACCCCCAGAGAAAGCTGATCCCAGCTATTGGGAGCTCACTGACTCCGAAATTACAGCTGAGGAACCTTCATGGAAAGGAACTAAACCTCCTCTTAATGTAGATGGCAGTCAAATGGCATGGGCAGTTTGTGGAACCCCTTGTAATTGGACCAGAGTCTATGATGGGTCCATAAACTGGCTTCTTGGAGCCCATCCCATACAGAGGAACATCTTACTCAGTCTTGATACTGGGGGGAGGGACTCAGACCTACCTCAACTGGATATACCAGACTGAACTGACTCATCCTTGCCCTCCCTGGGGAATGGATGGAGGGATGGGTTGGGGGAGGCTGAAGGAGGACTGGGAGGAGGGGAGGGAGGAGGAGCAATGGTGTGTATGGAAAAAAAAACCTTTTAAATAAAGAAAAAAAGAACATCTATAATTATAAAATTGAAATTAAGAAAGATTTCTACCATAAGTTAATTCTGAAATAAAATATAAACAAACTGAAGAGACAATTTAATAAATTAAAAACAATCAAGCTTTATGGCATAAATCTCTTAATGAATGACAAATTAATTTTATAAAAAACAAAATCATTCCAAGTCTTTATGTCGTTGTTAAACCATATGAATACTGGAGAGCCTAACACAGTGAATTATACTTTTGGCAGTCTCTGCAATTTGACTCCTCTGTGTATAAATTAAGAAAGCTCCAATACAGAAACTTTCTGGAAATCTAGAGAGAAATAACTAAGTAGATAATATATACATGTGCCCTTACTAAATACATTGTACAGAAAGTTTTTCTCCAAGCTAAAAATAGAACTACCACATGGCATAGCTATGTCACTCTAGGGTATCTACTTGAAGTCAATATTCCACAAAGATAAATGACTATCTGGGTGTCTATCCATAGAACAATAAAGAAAATGTGGTTTGTGGCCACAATGGAATTTATTCAGTCATAAAGAAAAATATACTTACAGTGTTTGCTGGATATAAATGGAAATTATCATGTTAAGTAAAATAAGCTGCAGTCTAAAAGATAAATATCACAAATTTTATCTTACTCATGGATTCTAGATTTTACTTTTTCTCATATTTTACTATTTGGGAACCTTCTTACAGTGTGTCTTGATCATTTTTGCTCCTCATCAATTCAGTCCAGAACCAATGTCCCCTTCCTATTCGTATCTCTGTGTGTCCTTTTTTTTTTTTAACTCAGAAAGTACAGTGGTAACACCCATATACCCCTGGGTGTATATGGCCCTCCACAGAGAATAGCTAATCCCTCGAGATCACACCCTTAGAGACAGCTGTCCCTCCCCCTTCCTGGCAGTTATATTAGCTTGGAATGGGACTTTATGGTCTATACTCATGGTCTGTATTTAGTTTACACAAATCTTTGCATGCTGTCTCAACTGCTGTGAATTTGTACGAGTAACTTCCCTGATATGTACACAAACACTGCTTCTGTGTAGCTGTCTACCACCTTTGATCTTACTGCTCCTTCTCTTTCAGTGATCCCTTGGGAGGGTATAAAATGTAGATGCCACATTTAAGGGTAAGCATGTTGTAGTCTTTTATTCTCCACACCTTGGCCAGCTTTGAATCTCTGCATTGTCATCTACTTAAAAGAAGACATGGTTTGTGGGTATAAAGGTCAGATATTAGGAGTTGACTTAATATTATGCCCATTTAATACAGTAATAGCAATGGGTTCTTCCCCAGAGCCTGTGACCTGTCTAACCACAGATTCTTGCCTCTAGCAATGATGTCAAACATTAAATTCATCAAGTGGTATAGACCTTAAATTGAATCAGAGATTGGTTCATTAATCTCAGGACATTTGTACTACAATTGCCGGTAACTGTTGTAAGGATTCACAGCTGAGTAAAATTGAAGATTGCTTTTCTCCACATGTAGCATGAATAGCACCTTACAACTTATTGAAAACTAGCCAGTAGGGATGAAGTTTCCAGTTAAGTGCCAGCTTGTTTTCTCCATATTCTGTGACTCAGGTGTGTATTGTCTCCAGCAATATGGCCTTACTATCATATTTTGAAGGGTTAGAGCATTGATAATAACCTGTATTGTAATGTTTGGGGGTCTATGGGACCTCATTGGCAAGCAATCCCAAGAGATATAACCAATTCTAGACATTAGGCTTTTTACTTATTAGCCTGTGGTTCCTAGTAGAAGCTTTTTTGTTCTGTTGTAGGTAATCCCATAACGTAAGTCTGTGTATTTTAGAATAATTGAACAGTAGAAAGTTTCCATATTTTTTAAATGTCTTTAGTCTTCAGTTAGTTATTCCTCCTTCTATTATTTCCTCTATTCTGTCTTCCCACCCACCCTTATCTCCTTTAAACCTTCCAATTCTGCTCCATTATCTTCATTTAATATTTATTTCAAGATATACTACAGAGTTATAGTAATGAAAACAACATGGTGATGGTATAAAAACAGAAACTTTGATCAGTGGAAGAGAGTTAAGAACCCACATATAAGAATACACTCCTTCAAATACTTGAGTTTTTAATAGAAAAAAGTCAATAATAAATACTAGCGAAAAGACATCACCCTCAACAATGTTGCTGGTCATACTGAATAGTTGCATGTATTCCTTATCCTTCACCCTGGACAACTACAAATGAATTAAGAACCTCAACACAAGACTAAGTACCCCAAATCTGAGATAAGAGAAAGTAGAAAATATGCTTCAACTCATTGGCACAGGAAAAAAATAACAATTGCACATATTAAAACCAGCAATTAGTTAATCTGATCTCATGAAACCAAAAGCTGTACAGCAAAAGCCACCATTATTTAAGTGAAGGGGCAGCCAACAGGCTGGAAGTCACTATTATTCTCTGCAGACAGGTCACAACTCATAACCACATCCATACATGTTTTGGTTCTGTTTGCTTCTCTCTTCATTGGTACTTACGTGGTAGTCATGGATCCCAGCTGTTGCTGTCTGCCCTTGTTAATTTCCATGTTTGTGATAAATACATTACAGACAGAACCTTGAATAAATTCTGCTCAATGACCCACTGCTATCATGTTCCCTTACATGTTCTTCTTACATGTTCTTAACCATAGATACATGATAATGTCAATCAGTGAACTAAAAAGCATAAGGCATCAACTGTGACATACCTTTAGCTATCCACCTATCCATTTCAGCATTAGGTAAACCAAATCACGCTGAAGCCAGTAGACAGCATGGCTTGGCTAAATTGTGTTAGTCAGGTGTTACATTTTTGCTTTTTAAATTATTTTCTAAATTAAAATATAATTACATAATTCCCCTTCCCTTTCTTTCCTCCAATTCTTCTCAGACACTTCATCTTTTTGGTTCTTTTCTAAATCATAGTCTCTTTCTCTTTGCTATTGTTGCCAGATATATATATTGGATAAGCAATTACAGGGCTCATTCATGGAGAAAACTATTTTCCCCTTCTCTGATAGCATATCTATTGGTGTTGGACTTCTACACATCTTGTTTAGGCAGCCATATGGTTGAGGTTTCATGAATGGAGTTTCTCTGTCTTTTCAAGGAGAAACATCTCACAGTAGATTCTCTGGTCTCTGGATCTTACAGCCTTTCTACCTCCTCCTCTTCTAAGAAGTTCCCTGAGCCTTAAACGAAGGGAATGAGTTGTTCTGTAGATGTATCCACTACTGCATCCTTAGTGCATTCATTGGTTTTACAGCTGGATAGAGCTATGGATTGCTTCTCTTCTTTGGAAGCTCTCAAAGCACTTTCCCATACTCTGAAAGTTGGTCCACCTAATCCAGCTTAGGTTCTCCATGTCTTGTGTCTGAAGTACATGGTGGCTTCAGCAGTAGGGACTTTCCCAGGTCTATGGCTCCAGTGATAAAATGCTTCCACACCCCACAACAATAAAACTATAAAAGATAAGTTGAGAACTTTCTATAAGGAATGTCATTATATATACTTTATTACCATTCAGTTGAAAGTTTTCCCATGACTTTAAAAAATATTCCCTTAAAAAAACATATTGACATTGCATATTATTTCCTCCCTCTGCTATAGCTTTGATTGTAACACAAACAACAAAAAAATGGTTCCATCAGGTTATATTTATATATATTTATGCATATGCAATCATGCATACATATATGTAATGATAATAAAAAACGAGGCTATTAATTTGAGAGTGGGGGAACATGGGAGGTGAGCAAGGGAAGGTGACTGGAAAGGGCTAGCAGAGGGAAAGGGAGAAAGAAAATGATGTCATTTTATTTAAATTGAAAGCATATTTAAAAAATTGTACTAGAGCTCTGGGAACACAGTTCCTGTGTATTATTCTCACCTTCTGTTCTGTGTTATATTTCTTATTCTTATTTTGCTTTAAGTAGGAGTTCTTGACTTCCTGTATGTAGTTATATATGCTATATGTACGCATAAGTAAGTATGTATATATATTTATAGACATATACATGAGTACACCTATACACATGTGTTTGTGTACAAAGCATTTTAAATTCTTTCTGGCTCACAAAGCAATATAAGGAGTAGAGATTTATAGTTTCTTGACAGATGATTTCTATTAACTGAAGGTAAGGGTGCAGTTTAGGCACATTACTGTTTAATCTCCATTTTATTAAAATAATCCAAAAATTATAACATTTTGAATTGTTCTAAGCTTAAAATATCTACCCTTTGCTACCATCTAATTTGTAAATGACAGTTTCACTGTGTCTCTGATTCACATATTCAATTGCCATAAAAAAGAAACTGAAAAATATCCCAAATTATTGACTAAGGGCACTTTAGATAGGCTTCTTTGTAAAGTGATTTGTGAATATGTGGTTCTTGACTCCGGCTATAAGGTTAATCTAAGTCATTGATTGTAGAAACTTGGATCAAATACTTAAACTCTTTGTTCCTCAGGACCATGCTTATGGACAAACTTAGGACTGGGGTCACTTTGTAGGATGCCACTGAAAGCTCACTCAGAGAAAAATACCCAAGTAAAAAAATCTTACATAAGGTGCAAGTAGCAGCAATAAAAAGTCACTGCTTTAATGCCTTTATTGGTTATGTTAATCCAATCACTCAAAAAGTGACTTAAATTGATGACTAGGCATTTACCAAGTCTCTTGTGCTATGAAGACCAGGGGCTGAACATATTACTAAGCTCCACAGCACTTGCCTAGCTTGGTTTTGATCTCCAGATTTGCAAAAATAAACCCTCACAGACACATACACTTTCTCAGGTGGCCTAAAAACACAAGTTCATCTGATCAAAAATTTTTAGCACATCACTGCCTCTGGTTGGGGAATTTCAGAATTAGAGTGCTCATATAACCTTTGATAATTGTGACTTATATCAGGACAAAGTACCTAAGGCTATCTCAATTTGCATGTATAAAGTAAGTATTCTAGGTGCAATACTAATATTTCTGAACCAAACTCTATTCCTTCTACACAATCTGAGAATGGCCTGAGCCCTGATAGTATCTACTAGGGTCATAAAGAGGTTCTATGATTCCACACAACAAATTAACTTGGAAATCATGATTTGTGATGTAAGCGTCACTTTATTCAAATAATTTAAATCTAGAAATTTTTATTTTGTTCTGTAAATTTTATAAAGGCAATTTTCCAAAAGCATTAAATATTTTACTTGTTAAGACTTGCAGGAATTGCTTTAAATTTAAAATAAAAAAATCATGGCTATAGTAACACATCTCCCCCTTTCATTAAGAGTGAAAAAATAAAGAATTTTAAGAGCTTCTCCATAAAAATGCTCTAAAATATTCCATTAAAATTAAAAGGCAACTGCCATTTCACACGTGGTCAGATTTAACTATTCAAAGTTATTTTAGGTATATCAGTCTCTAAAGACCAAAAACTACCTGAGAGTCCAGCTGTGTTCAAAGGAGATGCTGAGCTCCAGAGAACTGGCTCCAGGTCCATCAACCTGCTACAAACAGCTGTCAGGATAGAGAAAAGAAGAATAATTCTGTAGACAGGATGAGTATTGTCCTTTCCAAAAACCTTCACTTGATTGTTGATTTCTTAAGCAAGGAATCACCCTCATATGGTTAGAATTTTTGTTGTTGTTTTTAATGATTGGAGTAAGAAACTTGAAACAAAAAGCCAGGTCCAGTACCTATCACGTGATCCTTTGAACAACAATGATTTGAGGATCTTAGTAGTAAGTCGTCTTCCAGGATGTGGGAAATAAGCATCTTTGTCAAAATCTGAAGGTTTCATGATTATATTTCTAAAAGCATCTTCACAACACAGCAGGAGTGAGCAGAGGTGCAAGCTATTGCTGTTGTGCTGTGAAAACTCTCCTTGAAAACTTTTGATGTAGATCAAGAGTTATCCATTTCAAAGGTGACCAGGGCTGGTGAATGGCTCCCTGGAAACAGTACTTACCACAGAGCCTGACTACAGGAGTTCAAGCCCAGGAATGCAAGTAAAATGTGAAAAGAGAAAATCAGTTCTTGCAGGTTGTCCTCTGAATGCACACACATACACACACACAAATAATAATAATAGAAATAATTGAATAAATATATGATAACAAACTAGATAAAGACCAAATATTAGTGGCTAAAAGATATGTAATGCCATGCATAAGTAGGATGCATTTTAGGATGGTCAATTATATACATATTTAATTAGCCATGTCCTTAGGTAGTTAAACATCCATCTTAGCTTTCCAAGTATCAGGACATATGAGTATTAATTTTAAGCATGTTTTTCAAATAGGTGTTACTGATGACTTAAACCTGAACAGTATTTCAGTAGACTCCTCATTAGGCTTTCAACACCCCAAGAAACTAATACAAATCTTTTTCTTAGTACCGGTGTTCTTAAAATTTTATTTTCTTGGTGTAAAAAGTTGTTGATAAAAGAAATCTAAGGATTAAAAACTCTTTTAATGGGTATATAAGTACAGTCGTCAAAATAAAAAGGTTCATAAGCACTTGAATTTTATCCCTGAGCTGATGTTAGACCCTGACATGGCATTTGGAGCTTTGTGTATCTAGCATCCAGATATGACTCCATTTATTTACTTTCTTTAACCTGAGAAAACTTAATTTCAAAGAATCTTTATGCTTTGTCAGGTTTCACTCAGGCCCACCATGAACAACAACTCAATGACATTATTTATACAAATACAATGTAATAATAAGCAAAGCAGAGCAACTGTGATATTAAGTTAGGCCATTGCTGAGCCTCAGAATACCACATGTCAGAGGGTCCTTTGCAATGACTTCTTGTTAAATGAGCTACAACACTATTTATATGAATAATTTCTCCAAATTCATATACATCCGAACTACTTCCTTGTGAGCCAGCATTCACTGACTTTTCCACTTAAATTAAGGGACCATTTCCAATCCACTTGCCTGCTCATTTACTGTGAGCTCAATAGCAGATTGGAAAGCTGCCATATATTTATGGGAGCCTAAGGGATATTAGATGTCTGTCATCTTTCTCTTACTCCCTCAATTGCACCAAATGCCCTAGCAAAGTTACCACACCTGGTCACGCATTCCCCGCAGAGTACCTTGTTAACCAGAATTATGGAAAACCTGGACCAAGTTCAGAGAAGAACCACTAAAACAGTTAAGTGACGAAGGGGGCCAATTTATTAGGAACTCAGAAATGTTTGGTTAAGAGGTAATTATCCTACAAAAGGTGCGGTGACTCTGGCATTAAAATTTTAAATCCAAGCCAGACTTAGCAAGAGGAGCCCTGTCAGAATTCTGCACTCAGAAATGCATTGAAGATGAGTGAAAGCTTGCCCTCTTTGGTTCTCCAACCACTGCACATGCCATTTGGGTGGGTCACACACAAGGGTGGCCAGTGCTCAAACAAGCACAAAGGGAACAGAAGGATGAGTATTGGGAATGCATCCCACAGGTCATGAAGAAATAACTCAAGATGGCATGGGCAATCACTCTACCCAGTAAGAACTTACTTGTGTCATTTCTGCTTAATTGAAACTACCATTTAAGAGTGGCCAAGAAAGTCCCCCATGTACATTAGAGATTAGATGTTCCTCACTCCTCCATTGCTGGTGGGAATGTAATCTTGTGTAGCTACTTTGAAAATCAGTATGTCAGTTTCTTAGAAAACTGAGAATCAATCTATATCATGATCCAGTAATACCACTCTTGGACATATAACCAAAGGATGCACATTCATACCATAAAGACATTTGATCAATTACATTCATAGCAGCATTATTCATAATAGCCAGAACCAGGAAACAAGCTATATGCCCCTCAATCAAAGAATGGATTTAAAAAATGTGGCACAGTTACACAATTCAGTATTACTCAGTAGTTAAAAAATGACATCTTGAAATCTGTGGGTAAATGAATTTAACTGGGGAAAAAAAAAACATTCTGAAGGAGGTAACCCACACCCAGAAAGACAAACACAGTGTGTCGGTGTGTACTCACTCAAAAGCAAAGGATAACCAGGCCACAATCCCCAACCCCAGATAAGCTATGTCACAGGAAGAAGTTAAGAGAGAATGGATCCCTCTAGGAAGAAGAAATAGATAAGATCTTTTGAGTAAATTGGGAGCCTGAGGTAAGGGGTAAGGACAGGTGGGAAGAGAACATGAAGGAATGGGATGGTTGAGTTGGGTGAGTGACAGAGGGGGAGCAAAGGGGTTAGAGAGAAACCTGGTGCTAGGGAAATTCCCGGGAACCCACAAAAATGAGCCCAGCTAAAACTCCAAGCAATAGTGGAGAGGGTACCTGAACTGGCCTTCTCTTGTAATCAAATTGATTACCACCCTATTTGTCATCATAGAACCTTCATCCAGCAACTGATGGAAGCAAATGCAGAGATCCACAGATAAGCACTGGGTTGAGCTCCCAGTCCAATTGAAGAGAGGAAAAAGAGATTATGTGAGCAAAGGAGTCAAGATCCATGATGGGGAAACTCAAAGAGATAGCTGACCAGAGAGCTACTGGGAGCTCACTGACTCTGGATTGACAACTGGGGACCTCAATCAGAATGAATACAGATGATAGTTGTGTGATATGGGCAGTTTTGGGACCTCTGGCAGTGGGTCCAGGATTTATCCCTAGTGCAGGAACTGGCTTTTTGGAGCCCATTCCCTATAGAGGGACACCTTACTAGGCCTTGAAACATGGTGGGAAGCACTTAGTCCTGCCTCAACTTGATATGCCAGACTTTGTTGACTCACCATAGGAGGCCTTACCCTCTCTGAGGAGTGGGTGGGGGAGGGGGAAGCTGGGGGAATGAACTGGAGGAGGAGAGGGAGGTGAACTGTGGTTGATATGTCAAATTAAAAAAAAATGAAAAAAAAAGATTTGATATTTCCAACTAGACAAAGATTTTTGAATATCTAAGACCAGTTAAAACAAACAGTCCAGGAGACTGGAAATGCCGGTGATGTTAGCAACTAGAGCTTTGGATTTTTCTGGAATCATCTTGAAGAGCTCTTACACAATTATAATGGAGACTAAAAAACATGTCTAGGCTCATGTTTGTATTCATAATGATGCAAGTGTCAACCATATGCTTTTAATATTTCTTATATAATACTCATCACCTTCACTAGTCTGTTGTTCTACTAATGCATATCTTATTCCAAATCATCTCAATATCATTTACTCTATACCTCAATAGTTTAAACTGTAACACATCCCTTTGTAAACATTACCACATTAATAATTTCTTGTAAAACTCATCTGAAGTCTCAATTGATTTTTTTCTAAATAATCAGGATTGCTACATTAAAAATTGAACCTTTGATACTATGATATGGCTCTCTACTTCAGTTCTTTAAGAATCTCAATTGTATTTATCATTTGGAACTTCCTGTAGGCAATCTGAGATAAAATATCTCAGGTTGCTCTCCATTTGATATCACACCTTCAAAAATAAAATCTTAGCATTCAATCCAAACTAAAAATATTTTATAGAAAAAAGTGGCAGTAATAGAATAACCATCAAAATTCATTTTTATCATGACTGATAAGCCATTGTATATACTTTTCCTATGGATACAAAATATTGTAAATTTCTTACTTGTAGCATGTCATTTGTGTATTTATGTGTGTAAGTGTTCATGTATGAATGCCTGTGGAGGCCAGAGGCTGATGTCAGGTGTTTTCCTCTATATTTATAATTTGGCAAGATATTTCAGAAGTTACAAACACACATCTAACCAACTTCTGGTTTAGATAAAATCAGAGATGTACATTGTCATTTTTTTACAACAAGAAAATTCCCAAATGCAAAACTAAGATTGAGCAATAAAGTCAAAACATTTACCTTCATCCCATCCCCTCCCCTATTCTACAGCTAGTGATTGAAAATATGCTGAACCCAAAATAGCAGTAATGTAGTGCCAGGTCAGCCCCAGCCATTTCCAAGCCAACGGGGAATTGACAGATACCCACTTTACGAGTCTAGTGTTTGTAAATATGCAATGAAATGACTTCATTCCATCAATTATTTCTGGAGAAAGCTGGCAGAATAGCATGGTAATTAAATTGAGAACTGATGGAAACTGTTAAACAGAGGAGTTATTTTGCCTAGCAGCTCTAGTTAGTGCTTTTTATGTGTTTTCATTTTTTTTTAAAAAAAAAAATGCTTGAAATACTAGTGCCATTAAATAGAATTGCTGCTCCACTTGGAAAACATATTTAAAATGTTCCAGCAAGGATGATGTATGGGAAAGAAAAGATAAATTCAGTTTTGTACGATCTTCTTAAAGTTAGCATGATTTCCTTATACTAAAAATGATGAATTCTGAAGTCAAAAGATTATAAGCATGAAACATATCCCAAAGTAGAACATCACATGGTCAAAACTTTATTGGCCACACGCTGTGTTTTCTTCATACAGAATATACTATCTGTGACAAACTATGCCTACCCACTTCTCTTTGGTTCTTCTAGTAGTCATCAGCGTTCTTTGTTCCATCCATTCATATGAGAACATCACCTCAAGCACTGTTCTATCTCTTTATAATGCAATAAGAAAACACATTTTCTCACAAACCTTTCAACCCTACATAATAATCATGCTTATGGGCACAGATATAAATTCTAGGACTATGGCTGGGCATGGTGGTGTACACCTTTAATCCCAGGAGGCAGAAGCAAGTGGATCTTTACAAGGTCAAGGAAAGCTGGGTCTGCAGAGTGAATTCAAGGACAGCCAGGACTGTTGTTACATAGAGAAACTTGCTCAGGGAAAAAAAGCAAAACAAAACAAAACATTCTGAGACTACAAATTTAAACTTGAAAAGTTTCCCAAAGGGAGGAAAACAACCTGTTAACTGACTTGTAGCATGTCATTTGTGTATTTATGTGTGTAAGTGTTCATGTATGAATGCCTGTGGAGGCCAGAGGCTGGTGTCAGGTGTTTTCCTCTATCATTTTCTACATTTAAAAATGTTTTCGGTTGCCAGGTGGTGGCAGCACATGCCTTTAATCCTAGCACTCAAGAGGCAGAGGCAGTAGGATCTCTGTGAGTTCAAGACCATCCCAGCTTACAGAGAAAGTTCCAGGACAGCCAGAGGTTTCTCATTGAATCTGCAGCTAACAGGTTTGACTAGACTGGCTGACCAGCAGGCTTCGGTCATTTTAGAATTTTATAATCAATAGGGTACCTTTCAAAAATAAAGTCAAAGTCATTTTTAAATAGACAAAAAATTAAAAAATTCATCATAATTTAACTATAGGAAAGCATTAAGGCAGAAGAAAAATGACACTTACTGGAAATATGGATATGCACCAATAACTAAGAACATAATGAATTCTATCTCTATGGGTCTTATGGTTTGAACATAAAATGTCCTCTACATGCTCTTGTGTTGTGGTCTCCAGCCAGTGGTACCATTTGGAAGATTCTGGAAACTTTTAAGGAAGTTCTTCCTAATTACAGGATGTTTATACTTGTCTCTATTTTCTGTCTCCTTTTCTGCTACTTATCTGCTATAAGGTGAAGAATATCTTTGGTGGCAATACACTTTATATTTAATAAAAGTCAGTCTGAAATATCAGAAAGCCGATCCACCCACAGTCAAGCCAGGAGGTCAGAGAGTGGTAACTCACACCTTTAATCCCAACACTGGAAAGACTAGGAGTGGTGATCTACATCTTTAATCCCATAACTCCAGAGGCAGAGATCTGTCTGTGTTTCTGTGAGTTCAAGGTCTAAATACCAAATAGTAGTAGCTCACATCTTTAATCTTCGTTCTAGAATTATGATGCAAAGTTGAACCGAGAAGTGAAACAACTGGGCGAAGAACTTTAAGATATTTAAGGAGGCATAGGCAGAGGGTGTGGTATTCTGTAGAAGCTACTAAGGAGCTAGGCTGAGGAAGCTGGAAGACAGCTTTTACCCTGAGAAGTTGGTTGGGTGAGATTTGACTGGGGTCTGTTTCCTCTCTCTGATATTTCATCTTTTCCCTGGTACCTGGTTCTGAGTTTTCATCAAATACAAACTAGAATTCGTGTTTCAGTTTTCTACCACACAATCTTACCTTCATGATGATCGGTACATGGAGCTGAGTAGGTATGGAATGAGACCTCTGGAACTATAATCAAAAATAAATCATTCTTCTTTTCAGCTGTTCACATAGAGTTTTGTTTATAACTATGCAAAAATAATTAATACAATGATTAAAAGATAAGACTTTCCTGCTTAAATTTCTTCAAATGATATTTGACAATTTCAACAAAATTAACAATGCAGTGTGGGTGTTATGGCATATGTATAATAAAACAATAGCGTGAAGGTTAAGTGAGAAGTGGAAGTATACATTGATAAGGTTTTCATAATACATGTGGCAGGGTACCAACAGGCTACAGTCTTAAACCAAATTTTATTGAAAGTAACAAAACAGAATATAGCAAATAAGTTAAGAAAGGAGAGATCATTTTGCATTGAAAGGGCATACTAACACTGATGTTCATCAAAGTAAAGCATAGTAGCCCTTTTAATATCAAACAATGTAGACATCAAAGTTCAGGGAAAGAAAAGGTCATTTTACTATAAATGTATAAAATAATCAAGATATACAACCCTAAAAGATTATGTAGCTAAAAACAGAGTTTAAAGAAGCATGATGCCAAACTGAGAAAATTGCAAAGAGGAGTGCACAAATGTACGATTATAGGGGTTTAGGTCACTTCCATCTCTCAATATCCAATAAAGAAGCATAAAGTAATAAAGACATAGCAGACTCAAAATCACAATCAACCACAGTTGATGTAGTTAACACTAACAGAACATTCCACCCAGTGCTATAATAGCACAATACACAAGTGGTTAGGTCAGCACCCATAATCTAATCCTCTCTAGGAATGCTGTCATAGGTGCCCAGAGAAAGCCACCTCTCAAAGTAAACAATCAAGACTGGCCATCACAGTCATAGGCTATCTGAGCTTACTTTTATTCACCACTGTACTGTAACCCACTAGGGATGCAAAAAAGGGAAAAAAAACAAACAGACAAGGGAAATAAAACATTATTTGCAGATGTAATTAGTATATTTAGGGCTGCTATAATAAAATACATATTGAATAAATTTTACAAACAGAAAGTTTATTTTTAATTGGCTGGAAACCTGAGACTTTCAAGCTCAAGGCAACATCTAGTATAGTGATGGACACCTTTCTCCTTCTTGCATTAGGCTTTGTTAATGTATCATCTCATAGTGAGGGGGACATGCACTATCACTCATGTTATTCCATATGGACTTGAATCCCATTCAAGGAAGTTTCAAAGCCCTTTTTACTTTATTAACCCTGAAAAAACTCTTACCTCTTAATTCTATCACACTAGATTTTTGATGATACCATCACACAGTGTATATAGACACAAAATAATTGAATTTTTAAGTAAATAAAACTTATAATAGCATTATGATGCTGACTAGAGATAGATTTGGCAGAAGTATAAGAGCCATTTACTGAAAACTGTGAGGCTTGCTGAAGAAGTATGCTCAGGCTAGTTTATCTCAGAAAGATTTGTTCTTTCAATGCATGTTGTGTGCTTAGCAGCTGTCAGTCTGTTTTATACTGGGTAAAGAAGAGGTGCAGTGGTCATATCATAGAATTATCAAACACGGAGATAGGAAATAAAAATGTAAAATACAAAAAACTCAGAAATTATACTCAGTGCTATATAAATAATAAAAGATACAGGAAATAAGGGGCTGCTATTTAGATAGTGTGGTCATAGAAAGCCTATGTGGGTTTTGAAATCCTTACCAAAGTAGGAAACCAACAAACAAAGCAAAGAGCATAGCCTAGGGAACAGCAGCTGGGAAACTACTAGGCCAGCAGTGAGTGGAGGGACAGTCCTTTTTTTGTTGTTGTTTGTTTGTTTGTTGTTTTTTAAATTCTTCACATTTTTCCCATGCCTCCTACTGCTCCCTCTCATCCTTTCCTCCAGTCCTCTTCCAGCCTCCTCCCCCCCTTACACTCCAAAGAAGGGAAGGAATCCCGAGGTGAGTCAATTCAGTCTGGCATATTCAGTTGAGGTAGGACCAACTCCTTTCCCCAGGAATCAAGGCTGAGAAAGGTGTTTTCCCACTAGGAATGAACTTTCCCAGAAGCCAGTTCATGAACCAGGATAGACTCTAGTCTGAGTGCAAGAGACTCCAGAAACTGCCCACACCTTTCAATCGTCACCTGCATTCACAGGATCCAGATCAGTTCCATGAATGAAGGCTTGTCAGCTGTTACTTCAGAGTCTGCAAGCTCCCAATAACATGAGACTGCCTGCTCCATGGGTCTCCCCATCATGATCCTAATCTTTTCACTCAGGTAATCTCTATGCCCTCTTTTTAGCTGGACCAGTGGCTCAGCCCAGTGGTCTATGGGTCTCTGCATCTGCCTCCATAAGCAGCTGGATGAAGTTTCTAATATGTCAATTAGAGTGGTCATTCATATGACAATAGAGAAAGGCTACTTCAGGCACACTCTCCATTTTTTCTTTTTAAACAATGTGTATCACGTTGCAGCTAGGCTGCCTGGAATTCACTGTGTAACCCAGGCTGCCTTCAAACTCATGACATAGCCTCTTAAGTCCTGGAATTACAGAGTGAAATATCACATCTTACTCTAAATTTGTTTCAAAAGAATACCAACTACTGTAGTGGAAAATCAACAGGAGACAAAAATAAAACACATGAACATACTAAATTATATATAAAACTTTATTTGAACATGAAAGTGTATATCACAGATCTTAAAAGAATACAGAGTATAATATATAGCCACTCAAAATTGAAGTTTTTACATACAATTGAAAATAAACTAATTAAGAGCCTGGAAAGAACAGACCATATGATGGTTTAAAAAAACACAGCCCATTCCTACCATAAAAAAATACTCTTACCATGTGTGGGGGAAAAAACAATAATACCCTGGTATATACATGGTGGTAGGATCCAGACTTATAACACAAATAGGAGGAAAATTACCTTAAATCTAGTTAGTTTAACATGACTGAGACGTCCAGAAAAACAAATCTGTAGAGATAATCTCTAAACTCAAAGAATTCCTACAGACCAAAGACTTTTGGAGCTAATATCCCACTAAAATATCCTATACCATTTGACAAATGCAGGCTCTTTGAGGAAGGGCCAGCAGAATGACAAACAGGAGATTTAGAATGCTGAAAATGGAGAAATATAACTTTATGCAGATAGATTTTATCAGCTTTTATTCTATCTTGCTGGTGCCTTGATTTGCATTTAAAGGCAAGGCAAATCTTTTTAAATGGCATAATTACCATCTCTATTAAGATTAGTGATAAGTCTTGAATTCATAGAAAAAAAATTGAATGTGTAAAATATAACAGGAAGCACAAATTGGTTTAACATTGTTACTGGGTTACTTGTAAATGGCTATTATATGCAGAGTACAAACTGAATAAATTACTGATTACTACATACTATTCTGAAGTTAGTTAATGTATACATGGAACATATTTAGTCTATGTTCAAAACTTGAATGAAACTAATCCTTTTGGATGGCATTTTGCCTTTTAAATGCATTGAAAATAAAACTATCTTTAAGATAAACATGTATAGCACTCTTGGATTTTGAAAAAAAAAAACATTAAGTTTCAAAGTTCAAAGATTGAAAGAAAGATTTTTCTGATACTTATCTAAACTTAACTGCTCATTTCAGTCCTTAGTGCCATACTTTATTTTCCAGTATACTCCTTTATTTCAACTTCATTAAAAATATTGACTCTTACACCAAATTAATACGCTGAAATTTTAAATGTAGCCAAGGTAATACTGGTTGTTGTTAGCAAAATAGTGGAAATTTTTAAATGAAATAATTGGTCTGTTAAAAAAAAAAAAAAAAAGATTCGACTAGCACTGAATCTTAATCTTCTAAATACTACTTAAAACAAAGAAATGGAGGCTCAAGAAGTTAGCTTTAGACAAAACAAAAACTCATAAATTAGGACTTGAGTGGTGTGGTGAGGCTTGTCAATTGGAGGCCAGCAAAATCACTTAGGTTATTGAGACTCATTCATCACAGAAACAAAAGCAAAAACAGGTGGAAATTAAACAAAATTTGCAAGTTGCTATTGTCTAGTGCAGAACTGGCCATTGGTTATAACCGAGCCCTCAACGTTTCTCCATGACTTAAGACGTCCTAGGGAAGGATGCTCCTGTACAACCCACCTCCCGGGCAACCCAGCCTGCAGGCTCCGCCCAGCCTGCCCCACAGGTCCCGCCTCCCTTCCGGCCTCCTCTGCCACTGCCTCTCTGCCTGATGCCCTCCGCCCTTCTTCACATTCCCATCACCCCCATTTCCCTTCAAATGATGGGGCTAGAAGAATAAAAGCCCGGAACAGAGGCTTGTGAAGGGAGGCTAAGGCTCCGGCGGCGCGGTCCGTCAAGACGTCTCTTCAGGCATCGTCTAGGACAGCCTCACGAGTGCCCTCACCTGAAGCCGGAGGGGTCCTCGCGCCACAGCTCGGCGCGCTGATTGGCTGATCGCCGTGCCAGGGCAGGAACCCGGATGTGCTTGCGGAGCTGTGTTGGCAGTCTATGAGCTGAGGTTTGAGCACTCTTGGGGTTCCGAGGACCGGGCGGATGGCTCAGGATTGGGCGGGCTTCTCTGAGGAAGAGCTGAGGAGACTGAAGCAGAATAAAGGTAACATGTCTGTGCTCGCAGATGCAGAGTCTTGAGTCTGTGAAGTACAGGAGGCCTTGCGGGTGGGTGAGGGGGCGTGAGGCCTGGATCTGCAAGAGGGCAGACAGGAATGATGGGGCTCTCCAAGTAGGTGTCTTAGCAGCATAGGGCAGGGAGGTGGACCCAGAGGGTTTTTCTCTTAGAGTCCGTTTCCCAGTGATTCTACCTTTTCCCTCATAAGACTAGGGAAAGGACTCGAAGCTACTATCCGAATAGCTCCCACAGAAAGGAAAATAGCACGAATAAATAGTTGCAAACTTGGGGATCAGGGTGAATGAAGAGGATCACTTCATCCAAAGCATAATTGTCTTGAGCTTATAAAAATAGTTATTGGGAAAGGGGCCATGAGATGGAATAAACGCAAAAGAAATGATTTTTATGATACATCTGTAATGCCTTTAGTTCGGTTAGCAGATGGTTTTGCAGTTATTTCCAATTCTTGGGAGTCAGCAAGCAAAAATGATTTTGACGAGTTAGATTTGAAGCGCGCGTGTGTATTTGTGTGCATGTGTACAGTACAATCACGTCTTTACTGCCTTCAGGGCCAGGCAAAATATGGTGCCCTCCCTTGGGGGCTTTATGGAGTGGGTTTGCTATATATGTTGCTTCTGATTAATTAAGTTTTCCAGTACTTGATAGGAAAGTATTTAAAATAGTCTGGACCCGAGTTTGAAATTTCACAAAGATATATGTGATAATCTTGGTAGTGCCCATTACTTCTGTGAGAACTTTCTGCCATCACGTGTGGCGACATTTAAAACAAAATGCTTTATTTAGGGATAAAAATTAAATAAATGCTTTCTTGTGTATAATTAGTGAGGAATGTGGACATAGCTCAGGTACTTTGTAATTTTTAGTTTAGATTCTAGAATTTTCTAGGGCTGACAAGTGCATAAGGAAATCAATTACTAGCATGGAGTTAGTGTACAACATGGAGAAAATTGGGCTTGCCCAGGGATGTTTGAAATGCTACATCATAAAATTATACTATCAGGTGTGTCCAACTGATTCTTTCTAGCTGAGTGCCTTTAGATTCTTTTGTTATGTGATTCATTCTCTCCATTCACATAACTATATGTACAAAGTACAGGTGTCTTGTTTCTGATCTCACTTTCAAGTTCTGGGTATTGACTTCTGAATTAGGTATGTTGCCTGGCCCAAGAGCCCCTTCCATCCATGTTACAGGGAATGCTAACCTGTTATACAACACAACCTCTGTGTAAGAAGATGTAAAGATGAGCAGGATATCTTTGCCCCCAAAGAGCTTGTAGATTAATGAGACAGGCCATAAAATAATGTGGTAATAGAAATTACACAAATGGAAGCCATAGAGCGACCTCATGCTGAGGATTTAATGGACTCTGGGGATATTTCATGGAGGTTAAATGTTGGCAGTAGTTAGCCCAGGGCAAAGGTTTAATGTAGGACTCTAATACATTTATTATCTAAAAATATATTTTCAAGTATTTCTTCAGTTTGGATTTGGTTAGAAGGTGATAAGGACCTGAAGGTCAAGTCCTCTCATTTGGTGATAAACTTAGACTATGGATATAAAATCACTGATCTATGACTGCTAGGAGAACAGAGGATACATCTTTGCAAATCTGTGTAGCCAAAGAGGAACAAAGTAATCAGCATAAAAACACCAATTCTACATTGAGTTTTCCATTCTTAAAGCTGCAGAAACTGAATCTTCATCACAGCTATAAAGAATGAAGTTAAATAACTGGGAAGGTGGAATTGGTTGCTCAAAAAAAAAGGGGGGGTGGGGTGCTTTTGAAACACATGAGCACATGTAGTCAAGAATGTTCTTAGCTATCTTGTTTATAATATTCAAAAATTAAAAACAAACCAGTTGTCTACTTACAGGTGAGAAGTTCAGTAATTTGTGTGAGAGTCCATTAATCACTAGCCACATTCATTAATTTATAAATTACATATATGTGCAAAAGGAGCAAGTTTCAGCTGAGTAGATACAGTCTGATAGAGTTTATATATGAACAAAATTATGTGAATCAGATGTATATTAAGATGTTATATCTGAGAAATATCAAAGGAATAAAACACAGAATTCTGATTGATGGAGAGGCAAGGGGTGTGATCACGGAGGGACAAATACATACAGCAGTATTGGTAATTAAGAAATCAGCCTAAACCAGTTTAAATTGAAGCAAGAAAAAACTTTAAAGTCATTAAACATAGTCAATTGTTTAAAACAATACAAGTTTATTTTTCAGTTTAGTGTCATGTGTAACATGGGTGGCTAGGTAAAGCTTATATACACAGTCGTTTTTTAATTACAATAAAGTCATATTTTTTTATCCGTGTATACCCTTATTCAAGCTCCCTTCCCCCTCCCACCCCTTCCAGTCACTCTCTCCTCTCCACATCACTTTATCTCCTCCCTGGCAAGGGCTGGAGGTCCCAAGGTCCTAAAGTCCCAATGTGGCATCTCTGCCCTGTTCTTCCTGTTCACAGAGTTTTCTTAGTCTGGTAACCCTACCCACCTGTCTGCCTTCTGGCCAGTCAACTTTTTTTAAACCAGTAGGAGGGACAACGTACCAGAACATAATCCCTCTACAGTCCACAATTTTGATATTACACCTGCCTTTAAAAAAAAAAAAAAAAAAAAAAAAAGTTCTCATTCTTGCATTGCTTCCATGTGTTAAGTACAGCAGATAGTTACAACTAGTGTGGCAGATGTTGAGTCCAGTGAACTAGGCTGAAGCCAAGCTAATAACGGCAAAGTTTTCAGTTCTACTTTGGAAAGCTTAAACTTATACTTCAGAGGTCAGTGTGTAGAATTTAAATATCATATTTGACAAGTCTTTTGTTTGTTTGTTTGTTTGTTTGTTTGTTTGTTTGTTTGTTTCTTGCAGTGCTGGGGATTGAACACAGGGCCTTGTAAACTCTAGGCAGAAGCTGTACCATTTTGAGAAATGCCCAGCCTTGAAAGTCCTGTTTGAGTTGATCACTTGTAGGGAATAATGATTTTATACAGTGCAGTTTTATAGATCATATTGAATGTAGTATGACAGTGAAATTCCCCAGCTATCTTCCCTAATAGTTTAAATTGTAGAATGAGGTTTCTGGCCCAGACTAGCCCCAATTCAGACCTGATGCCACCACTTAATCTGGATCAGCAATCCCAAAGTCCAAAAGAAACACACAGGTGCTTATGTTGATTTCATACTTTTTGGCCTGTGACTCAGGCATATTGCTAGCTAGCTCTTTCATCTTAATTCAACCCATTTCTATTAATCTGTCCTTCCTGGTGGCCCATGGCTCACCTTTGTTCCTTTACATGTCGATTGTCTCAAGGCTGGATCGAGTCTCCCTGGCTCTACCCTTCTCCTACCTATGCTCCAGTTTCCCCTGCTTACTTCTATGGTTCCTACCATGACCAAAACAGTCCTTTATTCATAGCATATAGACATCTCACATCATTTAATCTTGGGGTAAATATTTTTCCCAAAAGGAGCATTGTTATTTCATTTGTGCTTTAAAAAAAAAAAAAAAAACATTTTTTTTCTGTAATTTTTTTTTTGTTCTTCTGTTGCTTGTTTCAGGATGCTGTTAACATTAGTTTGAATGAACTAATTAGAACTTAATCTGGTCTTTGGTGAATATGCCTTTGATTGATCTGTAAGCTAAAACAGTTATAGAAGTAAGTGACATTGTTCTAAGATGTAAATCTAAGGGAAGGGCATCTCATTTAAGAACCAGCCATTAGTTGTTTCTGCATGACAGGGAAAACCATAAATCAAACCAACAATAACAGTATTTTAGAGAATTCATTTGACTACCTAATTTCATCAAAATTAGTCAGTTCTTTCATAGTTCAAATTGAAATGAAAACTTTGCCTTGTGTTACTTAGGCCTGATTCAATGAAATAGACTTCCTATAAAAAGAGAGACTGTTTTTGTTAAATATTAATAGTATGATATAAGAGTTGTTGAACCCAGGAAAAATGGTTGAGTTTCCCTGAGCTTTCAAAATAGAGGATGAGACCTCTAGAATTACAAACTTTAATGCTACTATTTTACGATTGTAGAGAAATTGTTGTTTGCTGTTCACATAAGAATTCTTCATTTGCTTTCCTTATGTAGATCTGTTTGAACCTCAGCGTCGTCACCCTGTGAAAAAAACTCGGCAACAGCTTCAGCGAGAAAAAGCCCTTCTAGAGCAGAGCCAAAAACTTGGTCTTCAAGATGGATCAGCCTCATTACCTCCAGAGCAGCTGCTCTCTACACCCAAACAGAGACTTGTCAATCATAAACCATGCTCTTCCCCAGCTGTCTCTAGTCCTCTTCCTGTCACCTCTCCCACTGGCAATGGAAAGCCACCAGGTATTGAAAGTCAGCCACAGGAACCAGGTCTTCAGAATTCCCATGGTGGTCACAGAAATGCCGAGGTTCTAACTGCAAAGCCAGATTGCAAAGTGGAGAAAAGGAAAATGGAATTGTTAGTAAGTCTATGAGACTTTGCATCTTTCCCCAGGGACTGGGAAGAAATATAATTTGTATAGTTTGATATAGTTTGTATAGTTTGATTTTTTTTTTTTTTTTTTTTTTGCCTAGAAATGAAATCAGTAAACTGTTGAAAAGAATTGACCACCTAAATATATTATGAGTTGAATATTTTGTCATTTACTCTTTACAGCAGTCTTATGATACATGCTTGTTGTTTTTATCTTATAGAGGAGTTATCTAGGACTTAGAAAAGATACTGCTTTGTTAACACTAGATATGTGGCACATTCCTGAGAGCCTAGCACTTGTGCTAAGGAAAGCTCTCAAGTCTTAATCCCAGAGTGATCTAGATAGTGAGTTCTAGGCTAAGCTGAGCAGTATAGCAAGACTCTCTCAAATTTACACATGCACACAGGGCAGGGGACTGTCTTCCTAAAGCCAACACACATAACCAGTCAGTAACAGAGCTGAGATGTTCTGTATTAAAATACATAGTTTAGCTCCACCCACATACAGATTTCTATTTGCTAAACTTTTGAATTCTTAGTAATACAAAGAAAACATAACTTGTTTTTGTTTTTTCCTTTCTGATTGTTTTTCAAAAATATGTTGTTTTTCCCGATATGAGGTATAGTCCTTATCTCTGCTGGTTTTGTGTTCTTAGAGTCCTGCCTCCCAGAGTTTTATGATATTTATTTTGATGAGATAAATAAAATAACATGAATTAAGTTTGTTTGCTTGGCTTTGGTTTGTTTTACAACAGAGCCTTACTATGTAGCTCAGGAAGGCTTTGAATTTGTGATTAAGGTGGACAACCTAGATGAGATGTCATTAGGAATATCACTGGTTTTCAGCTACTCTGGGACATCATGGGAGAGAGTCATTTGAGGAATCACTGATTTTAAAAAGCTAAGAATCCTGCTATGGTGAGTTTGGGAAAAGAGAGCTATATCCTACAGTGTTCTGTGATGACAGCTTGGTTTTCTGAGTGAGACAAAGGCTAAAGAACAGTAGAGAAATAAAAGACAGCAAGGATAATGGAATGTCTGCCTTCAGGTGTAACATAATTCCAGAGGCCCAGGGAAAATAGTAGTGATTAGAGAAGTGACAGGCATCTGTTTGGAGAGAACCAGGGTAACTGACCTGAGGTCCTGTGGAGTAGAACATGGGAACTGGCTAGGGTCAACCCTCAGGTGGAAGCTGGAGCTATAGAAAGGGAAGGCAGGTCTAGGAGTGGCTGTAGGTCTGTGGGTAAAGACATCGGATGGGCTGGAGAAGCGCCAGTAGGAAGAAGAAAGAGCTTTACTGTGGCCTTATTTGTGTGGATAGCTCCTGACTATGGAAATAGTCATGTGCCATTTTTTAGAACTGAGCATGTTAGAAGCTTTAGTACATGTTTTCAGTCTTTGACTTCTGTGTTAGTGTATTCCATTTGCCTAAAGCCCAGAAATCTACTCGATGAGTTGGAGATAAAGGATTCAACAGGTTGTATTTATTATATTTGTACATACATATATGTGTATGTGATGATAAAGGCTCTCAACTTGAAGAGGAACTTGTTGGAGGAAGGAAAGGAAAGGGGAAATGATGTAATTCTGTTTCAATTAAAAACCTATTTTAAAACAGAGTTGGAGAAAAATGAGCACATGAAAAAAATATAATAGACAAGCACTGGCTGTTACAAAGGAAGTTCAGACCTTACTCATAAAGAAAAATCCTAAAAGGTAAAACATGACATTAACCCCAGACCAATAGACTTTAACTTCTATTTTACATATGTTATTATCCATGCACACATTTCTTTGTAGTCCTAAAAGAATGTCACAGTACTTGGGCTTCCAGTTTGTGGGTTCCTAGATTATACACATATATAGATTTCAAAGGTCTAATTTATGGAAGCCTCTTTACTTCAGATCATGTTCTTTGTTCGTATTAGAACAGAATAATGAGCTGCAGATGGATTTCTTTTAAAGGGATTTTTGAAAGAAAATATATGTAATCTGCCTGATTAAATTTTATGTGTAGGAGACAGACTGGTAAGGTGTGGGGCTGGGTAACAGGCTTTTTCATAAATTCATTTTTGTGCCTTCTTTTTTTTTCCAGGCAAGAGAAATCTCGTTGGGAAGTTCTCCAACAGGAACAGCGACTAATGGAAGAGAAAAATAAACGTAAGAAAGCCCTTTTGGCTCAAGCCATTGCAGAAAGGTGAGGCATCTGGGTCAGGGGCTTGTGACCACAGCAATCTCTTAGAGCTCATGTTTATTTTCCCATGCCTCATTCAGTAAACTTATACTTTCATTGCAACTCTTAATAAGAAAAATTATGTCTTAAAAGATAGTGAAATTCTAGTTTTACCTTTTAAGGAGGAATTTTTTTTTAAAATAATGAGTCATGTTTTTGTGGTATCAGCTGCAAATGAGGGCTGGCGTCAGGGTTAACTGTTAACACAGTGAGGGGCAAAAGAAATGGTTATCAGTGTGTGTATGTGAGCAGCAAATGCAAGTTTTCATTTTGATGTGGAAAGTGTTAGCATCTGTCACGTAGAGGGTGTGACTAACACTGTCATAAACTTTGTGTTCCTCACTGGTATGTATGTTTCGTACACAAGTTACTCTGTTTTTATTGGTGAACTTCCTGCAGCTGTCATTGAGCCGGTATGAGGTTTGATTTTTCCCACTCCTTCAGTGTTAAGTGTGCCAGTACTCTCTTCTCCTGTCCTGTATCATACTGCATCATTCCTCCTGCCCCTGCTGCTCTTAGGGTGCTTTGAGTTTGTAGTTCCCATTCTCCTCAGGTCTTAAGCTGTGTCAGTAAAGTAGTGGTTGAACTGAATGCAAGCAAATATTCAATGACCTGCTGCTTTTAAGACCTCCAGATAGGAGTGGTGGAATGTGCCTGCAATTCCAGCACTCCCAAGACTTGAGGCAGGAAGATTGGCCTAAGTTCAAGGTTAGCTTAGGCTGCACAGCTAGACAGCAAGACCTGTGTTAAATTGTTATTGCTTGAGGTTTGAAGTGATGGAAGAGCAGAAGACGTGAGAGGAAGGTTTTATATGTATGCACATATATATGTGTGTATATGTATATGTATATGTATATATATATATATATATATATATGAATAATTCAGGGAGAGAAACATTTGAGAAAGAATTTGTTCCCTTTTAGGACAACTTGTTATAAAGTATAATAAAGATACAACTCACAGGTTGGCTTATATTTCAAGGAAGAGAACAAAATATAAAATAATAATACCATCTTTTCCCCAACAAGTAACTGGTTATGCTTTCAGAATGGATCATCTTAGTCTTTACTAAGAATAGGGACTGTTTATTGGGGGATTTTGTAGAAGAACATAGGTATATTCGGTTTGCTGTGGTACTGCAGTCCTGTCATCCTGGCACTTGAGAGGCAGAGGCAGGGGACTGTGAGCACAGAGGAACCATGCTGGGCCATGTCCCTGTCTTTAAAAGAATGTAGTTTCCATATTTCTCTGGTGTTGACGTAAGACAGAGTAACATAGAAACAGACAGAAATGCAGCCTGATTCTATTGTTAATAAATGATAATGAAGTACTTGAAGTAAGACTTTGCTGCCTAGTGCTGAGGACAGAAAGGGAAAATGAGTGCTTAGTACAGTAAAGTCAGGAGTGTAAGCTGAACTGTGGTGGTGTTGCTGGGGACAGGTTCTGCTCCCCAGAGAATGTGTGAAATTCTGAATGGGTGAATTTGTGGTTAATGGTTTGCTTTTGTGTTTGTTATTCTTTTTTTGATGTGTGTACTTGAGTATGACAAGAGAAAGATTAATGATCAAGGGGGGTGTGCTTTTTAACAGAAGAAAGTGAGTTTCACAATAATTTTATAGGGCCTGTATGCAGTTTTTCTAGGAAACAAGATAAGACTGGAAAAACTGAAATCATAGATGTTTTCAGACAAGGAAATGGTGAGGTTGTGTCTTCATGTCAAGTGAGAGTGAGAGCTGAAAACGGACTCAGGAGAATGGAATCCAAGGCTTGGAAATCTGTGTTGTGCCCTTCCATGCATTGGCATGTTCTTTCAGGACTTTTTCTTAGAGAATGGATGTAAGTCCACAAATAAACTATTCAACAGAAACTATTATAAAATTCTTAATTTTTGCTTTGTTCATAAACTATGTATTGATAGAAAGTTTAGGAGAAAAGAGCATTTATTTTTTGCCAAATGTAACTTTTTTCTAAGTTTTGAAAAGAATGTCATGAATTATAACTACAGACACAGTTACTGTCCTTTTCTATTTATATCACGTATGGAAATGTGGTCGTAAAGTGTTTTCCTCCACTTTACCTTCCTGGTTTTCCAGATCTAAAAGGACCCAAGCAGAGACCTTGAAACTCAAGAGGATCCAGAAGGAGTTACAGGCCTTAGATGACATGGTGTCAGCCGACATTGGAATTCTCAGGAACAGAATTGACCAGGCCAGCCTAGAGTATTCCTATGCACGGTGGGTGGATAGTGAGGGAGTCATGTCTGTTACTAACTGTGCTGGTGGGTTTATGCATATCTGCAGTAAAGTCTCTCGAGAATGCCATTGCTGTTAATAATGTGCTAATTCAACTAGCTACTAGTCCATGACTTGACCATGTTTAAATTCCTCTTACAGTACTTCCTGAATGACTCATTTGCATTATAGTGTTTCCTAATTAATCTTCAGCTATTTAACTTTTGAGACCCTGAGTAGTTCAAGATCTATCAAATTATATGCCTGATGAGCTTGCCGAGGAACTATATGATTCTCACATCAAGTCTATGTTCCTTTCATTAGAATTTTGACTTTTGATGTTGTCTTTATGGAATTGGGGCCAAATTCTAACTTTGTTATCAAAGTAAGAAAATTAGTTTATTTTGAAAGTAAGCTAGAGCAATAGTACATACATGCTTGTATTTCCAACACTCACGAGCCTGAAGTAGAAGGATCACTGCAAATTCAAGGCCAGCCTTGGGTAGAAAGAAGGATTTTTGTCTATGAGTAGAGAGAAAAATACTTGTGGATATATATTTAAACACACACACACACACACACACACACACACACACACACACACACACACATATATATATATATATATATATATATATATATATATTAAAATATCCTCTATTGTGAAGTTTGTTTTTTCCTTGTTTGGTTATACTCTGTACAAAATGATCTGCTATCATGTGCTTCCTTGGTTTCAACTGTTGGCATTTTTATAAAAGAAGAAAACATTGTGGAATATTTTTGAAGTGAATAAACACATGTAAAGAATTACATGGGCTTTGCAAACAGATAAAAGGGCAAAAAAATATGCCCAATTTCAGGGTTCTCAGTCCCTTCAACATTGCTTTAATCATCCTAGTCTGTGTTTGGCTCACAAGGGGATACTGTGCTAATGACTCAGCTTTGTATCTTTCTCTGTAACACTAGAAATCAATCAGAATGCTTCATTAGTCTCGGGTAAACCACAACATCAGAATGTTTATATAACAATTTAATAAAGCGGAAATGCCTGGTGATAGTTTTAATTCATTGTTTAGTGTTTAAAAGAGACCTGTGGTTGTCCTTGTGATCTGGGTAATTGGTGTTTGCTCATATGCTATGAATGGGTTGTCCTTATTAGTGGACAGCCTAAATTAATGCCATCAGTAGCTGATGATCAGAAGTTTCCAGTTTCTGTTACTGTTACATGTAAACTCAGCCTTGACTGTCAGCACATCTTATTCTCTGTAACTGAGCTGGCTGCCACTCATCTTGATGGTTCATAGTATCTCGTAGTCCTGGGTACAGCAGAAAAAGACTAATTCTGTTTTGGAGGGTATTTTTTCTTTTTTTGAGATTATAATTACATCATTTTTTCCCCTTCCTTTTCTCAAACCATCCAATATACCTCTCCCTGATATTTTTCAAATTAATGGCCTCTGCTTTTCAATTGTTATTACATATGTGTATGTTTGTTTCTAAATATGTAAGTACAATCTGTCCAGTCTATGTTAGATAAAGTTAGATTACTATTCTTTACTGAAACTTACACAGAAATCTTACACAGTAAAAGTGTTTCACATAATATACTACATCATACATTATTTGCATGATGTTGTTACTGACATAACTTTATGAATGAATGCTGATGTGTGAGGCTCCTTTTTTTTAAACTTTATTTTATCTATCTATCTATCTGTCTGTCTGTCTATCTATCTATCTATCTATCTATCTATTTATTTATTTATTTATTTATTTGCCTGGAACTGGAACTACAGACAGTTGTTAGCTGCCATGTGGGTGCTGGGAATCGAACCCAGGTCCTCTGGAAGAGCAGATGGTGCTCTTAACCGCTGAGCCATCTCTCCAGCCCCGAGGCTCTTTTTTAAAGGCTGAGCTCCAAAGGTAAATCAGAGAAGCTATAGATAGTCCTAACTGAAATAGGATTGTTCATTCATACTATTAATTTATATTTATGATTATTGAGCAATTACAGATATTGAATTATTATTTTTATGTGGAAATTGCATCTCCTTTTTATCTTTAAAAATACATTTTTACTCAATGATTCACTTCAATCTTATGATTGAAGAAATTTATATGAATGGGCCATTCTGAATACTGATAGTTCACATGCATAATCAGTTTTCCTACTTAGACTCCAGGCTGTCACTCCGCATTGTTTCAGTTTCCCAGGACTACCGTACAAATTGCTGCAAGCTGTGTACTTTAAAACACCAGAAAGTTCTCATCTTTCATTTCTGGAGACTGGAAACCCAGTGCTGGCAAGGAGGAGCATAGAGGCATGACTTCTAAGAGACCTTATGGTTCAGTTTCTTATCCTTTCTGATCTCGGATGGCTATACCTATTCCTGGACTTGTGGCCACAGTTTTCTATACTGTGTCTTCAGTCATGTATTTCCTCCTGTCTCCACATTTTCTCTTCCGTTTCTTATCACAGGTTCATGGTCCCACTGGAATTACAGCCCTTAATCACATCTGTTATCTAGAAACTAACTTCTAGAGTTCCAAAGATTCAAAATTAATACTTTTGAGAAGATGGACTTTAGCTTACAATTGTATTTGAATTTGCCTAGCAGCATCAAAATACCTTTATCCACTTTTCTTTATTCTCAATATATGCATTTTTAAAAATTACTCAATTGTATTAGTGAAAATTAAAAATAATTAAAATGACAGTACTACACATTCTTGAGGAGACACAATACTTGAACAAAGCACTCGGGAACTAATAGGTAACTTACTCAGTTCTCACATCATCTTTTGACATCACGCCAGTTTCTTACTAGTTTAGTTTCTATCATGGGTAAGAATGAAAACTCCCTGTGGTGATGGAGTAGCAAAGTGCTTCAAAATAGAGTGAGAATGCATCTGAGATCCCATTTTATTAACCAAGATTCTTCTGTTTTCCAGAAATTCTAGAAAAGATAAAAATTATATGTTAATTCATACAGACAGTTGAACTTTTTAGCAGATAGTCCTGTAAGCTAAAAGTGGATCCGTGGAACCTCATGGTGTAGAAAGGGTTAAACATTGAAGTGTTTTTTTAAGAACCAAGACCAAGAGACAGTTTCTAAAACCTTTAAATAACATTAAATCACTCAGTGTCCCCTTAAAATAACAAAACAGTTCTCTAATTACATTTCCAGTTCAGTATGTCCTACTGGCTTATGTATAATAATCTTATTCTCTTCCAGAGTACCTGTGCTGCCCAGATTCAGCATGAGTGACAAGACCCCTAGTATGTGAAACTAATCAATATTTTAACCATCAGTCACTCTGTAGGAAAATATATGTGCATGTTTTAGGCCAGAAAGACTGAATAAATAAAGAAGATATAGAATCTGAAGTGATTTATCTAGATAAACTCAGATCAGTAGAAACCTGTGGACCTGATCACAAATGTTAGTTTCAGCTTATGGGTCCATTGTGTAAATCTCTGCTAACTTGGGAAGCAGAGGTGGAGAGTGGAGGGTAGAACAGACCTGGAGAGAAGAGAATGTTGGGGAAAAGCTAAGGTATTCATAGATCTAGAATGTCAGAGCTCTTGACTTAATATTAGAACATTCATAGGCAGTTTATGTTACTGAGTGTAGAAATAAAGGACCCAATAAAGTTCTAGCATAATTTTTTAATATGGGAAGTTATTAGAAAATAATATAATCATTTTTATGTTTATTAGATAATAATAAAATAAAAAGTACAACAAATGAGCTCTATGTAAATAACAATTTTAAAATTATAAATACCAAAACCATAAATTTCTTGTAACTATAGTTTTAGATACCTGTTACTAAGTGACAGTGATGGTTTTCATTAGGGTGCTCTGAAGGAGAAGTTGTTTTTTAGGCACTGGGAATGATTCTTGGACTGTTTTACACTGCTGATTCTCAAGGCACATGTTGGTGTGACTCTGTTAATGTCACTGTTTTACAGATAGGCCCAAGACCGAGTTGCAGTAGCTGCCAGAGTTACTGTGCTGGTTCTAGCCTTTGCATGTTTTCTTCTCCAATCCCTTCAGTAGAAATCCAAGTATTTCACTCAATTGTTGGTCCTGGTGACACATCTAGTTAGACCAAAGATTTATATCTGCTCCAGACCTTTCTTTCCTTCACAGGCTAAACAGTGGCTCATGACCAATGACATTAAGAACTCCGTTTAAACTGAGAAGGGTGAGGCTATCCATGCTATCTTTCTGGATATGGAGAGATTGAGTGGAATGAATCTAAGGAGAGCTGCAGCTGGTAGCCATTTGACCTGTAACTGTGGAAGAGGGTTCAGGTAGAAGTGGTGTGGCTTTTGAACATAGAGAACAGCCTGTGATTCTGATGACTTTCCTGCTCTTTGTGTGCTGCAGTGCAAGTCTTTTTCTTTCCCTTGGCTAGATACTTGTGCATCCAGAGACCAGAAAGGTGGACAGACACAGTGGACAGACAGCAGAGGACAGGCTTGAACCTCAGTTCTCTGTAGTCGGCGCCTTTTATAATTTTCACTGTGTGTCCTTCCAAGATAATCTTATATTAGGAAGTATAGTTCTTTCTTCTGTAAGTTTTGCTTAAAGGTGCATATTGTAATTAATGTAGTTAAATAGACTGTCATAACTGGTAAGCCAATAGGGCCTTCACAAATAATAGTGGTAGTTAAATTGAACTAGTTGATGAATGGGAATTTGTTTTCTTTCAGGAGAGGAAGAAACTGACATTGTTTTAAAGGAAAGTAACACATGTAGAAAGTGAAGATATGGCAGTCTTACTTTGTATAGCAATCTAATGCGAGGGATAGGGGAGATTGCAGGGTATAGTTATCTTACTTCACAAGAGACTGGTAATAGTCATCCCTACCGCTTATACCTGTGCAGATATGTACAGTGATTTTTTTTTCCTCTTTCCCTCCTTCCCTTCCTCCCATTTCCTTTCCCTCCTGCTCCTCATGTATGCTAGGAGTACTCTGCCATTGAGCTATATTCTCAGACTATAAAATCTCCTTTACATGGGACAATAGTCTGTTGTTATGTGGAATGAAAATGACTTAGTACGGAGATTTTTCAATTAGGAGCACTTGTGTGTCTTAAAAAAGATGCTGTCAATATTCAGAGATATTTTTGGTGTGATACTTTAATGTGTGGTGATACTAATAGATAACATCAGTGATGCTGTTTAGCATCCTATAACCTACTGGGCCACTCATCACAAGACAGAATTCTAGTTAGGAGATGGGAATTTTCTACCTTCTCTCTCCATCTCTTGTTTTGTTTTTGCCTGCTGTAAATTTAGCTAGCTGTGTACTTTGAGTTGTAGAGCTAGCTTGAGATAGCTTGTGAGAGCAGGTTCTGGGCATTCAGTGGTGTCACACATGTAATTTGAACTTAGCCAGATGACAGTATTTTTACCACATAGCCTGCCACTAAATGACCTCTCGTGACCTGCTGTCACTCAGGCACAACTTTGGAAAGACACACTAAAGAATCACAGACAATAAATCCAAATAAGAATATTGTGATACTTGTATATCTTACACGTTGTCAACTATTGTTAAAGATTAGTATCCATAGCTTCATTGTACATTTTATTTTCCATTCTTTAGTTTGTATCTGACCCTTAGAAAGCTTCCCAATTAAAAATCAATGAATTGGTCTTTGTATGTGTCCTTACAGGAAGCGGTTTGACAGGGCTGAAGCTGAGTATATTACTGCAAAGCTGGATTTACAGCGCAAAACCGAGACGAAAGAACAGCTCACCGAACACCTCTGTACCATCATCCAGCAGAACGAGCTCCGGAAGGCCAAGAAGCTGGAGGAGCTGATGCAGCAGCTAGATGTACGGGCTGATGAGGAGGCGTTGGAACTGGAGGTGGAGGTTGAACAGTTGCTTCGAGAACAGGAAGCAGAGGCAGGCAAACAAGTGGTTCCTGTAGAGAGACTGTGTCAGCCTGCTGGGGAGAGTGTGTCTTCAGGGCTGGCTGATGAGAACAAAGCACCTCAGGAGGAAGCTCCTTCTGCAGAGGCAGACAAACTAGGCAAGCATCCCAGCAGCCCTCCCCTTAGACCAGACTGCCCAGGTGGAGGAGGGAAGAACTCTTCAGCTGCTGTAGCCACTTGAGGGGGTGCTGTCTGCCCAGCTAACGTAACTCTGGCAAATTGCATCCTATTTCTGATAAAAGCTCTTTAAATTTGTTTGTTTGAATCCATGCTTAGTGTTAGTATGTTAACATGTCTGGTCATTCCACATTCATGCATTGTGACTGTTGCAAATCTTGAGAGTATTGACTCCTCAGGGTTCCTTCAATCCTTATTACTGAGTTAAAATCAGTGACTCAAAGGATGGACGAGCCTGGGGCCCTGGGTTTGATCTCTGGCACTACAGAAAGAGCAAAATGATAGAAGAAAAACTACATAACTAGAGTGTTTGAGCAGGTAGATTCAGAAAAACAGAATGAGAGATGATTCTCAACACTTGACCAAACTTGTGAGAAAATATTGAAGCAGCATGGTCTATTTATGCAGTCACTAAAAAGACAGAAATTACCTTATTCAAAGAGATGAGAAAACAGATTAAATTACCTCTCTCAATACTACTAGAGTGACTAAACAACCTGGAAATCCCTGTTTATGTAAGGAACTAGACAACTTCAGCCATCATCATTTTTTCCGTTAACTTGCCAGTAAATGGTTTCTCGTTTACACCTGAATTTTGGCTAGTTGATACACATCTATAAACTGTAAGTTTGCTTTTGTCATATTCTATTTTCCTCAGTCAATGAATTGACAGGTAAAATTTAGACAATGAAAGTGTTTGTAAAGTGAATATGAAAATGGAGAATCTTATTGCCACTTGATTATCTAACAATGATACACTCCCTCTCTGAAAGTCTGTAACATGGATATTTTATATGTTGAATATTAATTATCCTATCATAAAGCATTTAAATTGTTAAAGTACTCATTTTCTTAGTGCTTTCATAGTTTGTTAATTTTCTATTCCCTAAAACTTGACAGGTATATATGAATGTGTATATAAATATTTTAGTTTTGCCACAAAATATTCAGATATCATAAATTATGTATTTATCAGAAATTACAAATACAAAATATGTTTTCAGTCATAAACAAGGAAGATAAAGGCAGTTATATCCACAATACATTATAGAAAATTTGGGGACATCCTATTTTTAAAATGTTTTTTAGATATTCTGATAGTAAGGTTGCTTTGTATTTTTCTATGTCCTAAGTTACAAAAACAATTTTCCATTACTGACTTCTAAACACAAACATTTGTTTAGTGTTATTTTTATTTATGAATGACACACATGCAAATTTAAAACTTCATTGCCCAATATAGTCTTATTTTTCTAAGGAATAAACAAATCTGATGTGTTTACAGTATGGTCTTTCATTTACCTTAAACAAAATAGTTTCAAACCTTTTAAATACATGTTAAATAACATGTATGTGTAACACAGATTCATGGAAGAAATTTGCTGCCTACCACACCTGGCACAGCTCTATACTTCTGTGATAATTTTTACCTATCTCAAACCACCTAGCAATTTTGTTTTATGACTTCAGTGTGTGTTGTGTGTGTGTGTGTGATAATTTCAAGTATGTGATATAAAAGTTCCATTGTCAAACCATTCCTTTGACAAAGCATTGTCTCACCCAGTTTTCCTAGGGTGGTATTTGAGTTCTCAGGTGATGATATAAGTGACAAAATTATATTGCATAAGCTTTATGCAAAGGCAGCTGTAGCCCATGTGTGCAAGGATCCAGAGCAAGTAAGTGAGAAGTGGAGGTTCCTGATGTGAGGACCATATGTACTGATTTCCCAGGATAGCCCTGGAACACATCCTTTAGAATACGTGTGATCAGCTTTGGTCTATAAATTCACAAGTACATTTCTGTGAAGGAAATTAGCCCCAAATTACTAATCATCATTCTGCTTGTCTAGCTAAATGGCAGTTTTTACCAGATTGTTGTTAGCTGCACTTACTAGGGAACATAATTCTGTTTTAAACTTGAATTTAAGGCTTTTTAAAAAACTCCATTCCTGGCGACTACTTTTTGTTTTAAACTGGAGCTGTTTCTGTGGGGTTTGGAGAAGCAGACTTTAAGAACAGTTCTCATTGCATTGAAAATAACTTTTTTTCTCAGAATTTTCACCTCTGCATAATCATGCTGAATTATAGTTCTTGCAGGTGGTAAATCTGTTCTCAGAAGAGCACAGCTGGGTTGCAAGTCACGATAAAAATCTCTGATTGGAATTCCGAGAGATTTCATTGCTGGACTGGCGTTTGAGTTATGGAGTAGAAACTCAGCTAGAAAGCCCTCTCATTCTTTGTTTGGAGTTAGCAACATAGTACTCTCCAGGAGCTTATCTAACTACTCAGTCACTTCCTCTTTCATGGCATTGGCACAAACCTACTCAAGTTATTCTGACCCAGACCATTTCCAGTGACCTTTGTAAATGATGTTTGGGGTTTTGTATTTCTAAGGAGCCAAGTCAGCATTTTAAAAGGCCTTGATAGATATAACTCAGTCTGCTAGACATGACCTGAGGCCACTCTGGTCCAGGGTAATTATACCTCCTCTCAACATAGATCTATCCCAGGCCTGACTTGAACTGGTCTCTGGAGAGATGAAGCAGAGTGCTGCTCCCCAGGTTGCCTTTACCTTAAGTTAGGCTACTTTTTTGCAACATTCTAATCCCAAGCAGCTGTTTTCAAAATGCAATGTCATCTTTGCAGTTGATCAAACAGCTGCATGCAGCTACTCATACAGATGTGCTGTTGAAGAGGTACATGATCTGTGCCCTTTTCCCCTAAACTTGCTGGTCTAATTAAGAGAGGATGATTAACATCTGTAAAAGCTGATGCAAAGTATCTTTAAATAATGGGAAGCAAAATAAGTGGCTACAATATTGAACATGGATCATCCTTGTGCTTTTAAAAATTCTAGTTTTGACATTCTATGGATGTGACTAAAAACTACTACATTTTTTACTTTACTTTTAGCACTAAAATAAAACATATGTGTTAGATAGTGGGTCAGATTAGAGGGTTTTTGTTTGTATGTTTAAGTCTAGTTACTAAAGAGTAAACTACAAAGAAGGGGTGTGCATGTCATGGATTTAAAGCTAGACAACTCACTGGGGTGACTAGTACAAATCCTCATAAGCTACCGGAAGAAATAAGGACAGATTGATGGTACCCTATCTCCCTATAGCAGAAGTAACTAAGGACCAGTCAGTATTGCATGGAAATGGACCAGAGAGATGAAGGGTAATGACATGGAGGCTTGTTGAAAGATCACACATCAGAGTGCTTTCCAAGCCCAATGACTCCAGGAACCTAAAATAGAGTCAGAGTTAAGCAATAAGAAGTGACAGGGATAGCATTTCTCAGTGATTGTAGAATGCCTGGAGGGCTACATCACTAGGCCAAAGGTTCATATAAAGGGTGAAGTAACCCTTCGAGGTCTAGTGCACTGCCGTTACAGGAGAAGAAGGAAATGAGTAATGGGAGTTAGCAAAGTCTGTCACTGTGTGAGCTATTACCTCAGGCATTGGGTAATAATGCCATGTGTATGATACATGTGGCCAATAGTTCCATCCAACTTTCTGAAGCTACACCAGAGACTTCTCAAAAACCTCACAGAAGTTGGCAATCTGTTTACTTAGCCAAGTAAAAACTAAGTAGTTCAGTCGCAAACTTGAGAACCTACAGACATATGGAGCTACTCTGCTAGAATTACCATTTGTTGCTTAGACCTGGACTTTGTTGATAGGATGGGGTGGGGACTCTGAAGGAACCACCCTGAGTCATTTTCCATCTATTGGCTTATTTACTTCATAGGCAGCTCCTTCACTCAGACATGCTCTTGGTGCCACTGTTGCTATCTACAAACATCTTTGAGCCTTTTAGCCTAAGCTTCCCCTGCTCTACCATTGTACCATCGAAGACAGGAAGGCTCCTGGGTCAAGAGGCCAACTAGACTCTGCCCTGTGATAAGAGGTGAGATACAGTAATGGTAAGATAGGGTTAGAACTATCCCAGTGAGAGCTCTGGAGTGCTCTACAGATGGAAGCTGGAATTCTGGCTGGATTCTTCCCCTGGGTCACTCTTGAGTCTTCCCCAAGATAGTAAACGTGTGGATGACTCGTCTCCAAGGCACAGGGCAAAAGCCATGTCCTAAACATAAGTCCGAGCAAACAGTGGCTTCTCAGGGCTCAGACCCTTTTCAGGTGACAGGTTTGCATTCTTAAAATCTGTTTGTAGGAAAAGATCTGTAAACAGTGTAGGGAAATCCAAACTTTCCATCTAAGGCCTCCCTGACTTTGGGGATTGGTGAAGTGGTGGGTGAGGGGAGTTTTTGGACAGTTTCACCATGCTTCTGGGCTGGCCTAAAACCACCATCTACCAGGCTGGTCTTGAACTTGATCATCTGTTTCAAACTTCCAATAGCTGGAATTACATATAAGAACTTGTATACTGGCTACACTTTGGTAATTTTAATCTATGAAATAAAATAGCAGTGGACAGATAAACAGGAAATACAAACTTTATCAACATGTAGAAACACAGGAGACCCAGGTAGTATGACACACAGGAGATCAGGAAGTTAGTGATGGGATACTTTTTATGGAGAAGGGAAAGCAGTGTCTCTGTAATTTTAGAAGGAGAGTAAATCATTTTTACTAAAAACAGACTCAGAAGAGCAGACAATGGCTTGGAAGGAGGCTTTTCTGTGCTCTACATGATGTTAACTTTTATTCTTCCTGTAATATGAGGTTGGCAATGAAATTTTAGGAAGGATACTACAGACATTCATGTTCCTCTTTGGATAAAATTTAGTTGAGTAGATAAGAAAAAGGAGAAAAACTCTTCCTGTGCTTATGAGTGGAGGTAAAGAGACAGACAAGAAACTTTGACTCTGAGGCAACTTGTAGGGGTCCAGAGCATGACAAAGCATCAATTGTCTGAGGCCGTGGCCTTGGAAGAAACTTTTGAATCAGTAGATCACTTCACCATGAGTATCTGGAGAAGTATGCAGTACAGATAGACTTGCAGGCCCAACAAGCTCAAATTGCTGCTTAAAGTGAATTTAAACTACTTTTTCACAATTGCACAATGTTCAGTATTTGCTAGGGTCTGCATCTTTAAGACTGCTTGCTTGTTTTTGAGCCAGAATCCTGCTGAGTAACCCAAGCTTTCCTTCAACCTAGGATTCTCCAGATGCTGCCTCTCTCAGTTCTGAACATGTGTCATTGAACCCAGCTCCAGCCTGGTTATTATCAGTCCAGGCTAGTATATGGGACCATTGGCCCCCTAATACCCAGACCTTGGGAATACTACTAGCAAACCTGTCAAAATGGGATTCCCTAGCTCTGCTTACTTTTAGCAACCTCTGAAGGGCCTCTGAGGGCTGTTGAGAATTTTAGATTCACTCCTTCAGCTCTCTGGGATCATGAGAATTGTCTAAGCTTACCTTAGCCCCTTCAGCCTATATATACCAGGCAGTTTCTCTGCATAACACCAAATATAAGAATCTCTGAGGCTTGCCACCTTCTGGATCCCAACTGAGAAATAAAGCACTGACGGAGTACTTAAAAACCCCACACTCCCTGCAAAGCTTAGTCACAGGAAGGGGTAATAGAGCTTTGGAGCTCCCTGGAGACCACATGGTTTCTAACCCTTGGGCTTTGCCTTAAAATCGCCTCTTGTATTCCAGCCAGGGGAATTTTTATCTTACGTGGGCAGGAAAAAAAAAAAAAAAAGTTGGCTCAAATGGATCAAATACTCTTCCAATTTTTTTTTGTATGAAGCCTGAAGCTCAGCTTTTTAAACTCCAAAGCCAAGAATTTGTCTCTTTTGTTCTTTGACTCTGCTGTGACAACCCTCCCTTGAGGCATGGAATGACTGGTACTCTAACTGCCTGGATGGGGGGAGGGTGAAGGGTAACAGGAAATCATGGAGGGAAAGCACATTGGTTAATACATCATACTTTTAGCTGCCACATTGAGATTTCTACTCTCTTTCCCTGCTAAACAAAGACAAACCTGTCGTCCATGCTGAGGTAGCTTGTGCATTAGACAGGTTGCTTTGGAAGTAATCAATGGGAATCTGCTTAGTTTTCTTTGCATCTTCTCCAGGGAAATGAAATGCTGGCCTTAGAAGGTGTTGGAAAGTGTGGAGTCCCAGACAGATTTCTGCAAAAGGAATGCCCTGAAGATAGGAAATGTCTTAAAAGCTGTGCTTTCTCTGGTCTTTCTCTTCAACTGTTGACTATGCATCCCTTCTTACTGCCTTTCACTTCTGGATGGGAAGGGCCTATATTGTAGTCCCCTGGACGTGGCTGACACTAAAATCTCTGGCTATGGTATCTGAGTTTCAGTGGAGGGGCTTCTGAATGAGCCAGGGTGTCCAACGGGCATCAGCTGAGCCTGAAAAAACAAGATCCCACTTTCCAATGTCTGCAAAATATCTACCACCACCTGAGGAAAAGACAGAATTTGGGAAAGTGAAGACTGAGTAGACAACCTCTTGACTGTCTATTTCACCATTTCCTGAACGGAAGTAATTCCACCTCACTGAACAATCTTGGCAGTTAATGCACACCCACCCCTCAGCAACTCTGCTCCTTTGTCTTATAGCTATTTATGGACATGTCTGTCCTAACAGGCTGTCAGCAAGTTGTGTGCACAAATTTAGCTCCTCCTCACAAAGGCAAACAGAGCCCTGAATAATTGATTTTTTTTTTGAAAAAAAAAATACATTATCAGATGAATCAATGGACGAGGAATGAAGGGAAGAATTCACTGAATTAGGAAGTTTAAGCTCAATGGACTCCATAAAAGGAGAGAAACACATAGTATTTTAGTTATTTCCTGCATTATTGGCACAAAAATGCCTGATGAAAGCTATTGAAGGCAGGTTGGTTTGAGCTCCCAGACTGGGGGTACAATGCTGTGCATCATGTTTGGGAATATATGGTTGAAGGAGCTTAAGGCAGCTAGTTGCTCATTGCATCCTCAGTCACACAGCAGAGAGCACACAGGGGAGTACCAGTGTTCTGCTCACGTTCTCCTTTTGATTCAAAGACCTCAGCCCACAGGATGTTGCCGTGTACTTTTAATCTGGTCTCGATAACCCCTCATTGGCATGCTCATAGGCTTGTCTCCTAGTTGATTCCAGATTCTTTGAGGTTGTCAATATTAGCCACACAGTTGGTGTCAATTAAGTTTCTAGAGAAATCTGCACCTCTGTTGAAGATTTCACAGGCTGATAAATATCAAAATGATGCTAGGCTGTTCATTCCCCTTCATGGCCATTTATCACCCATCTCTGTATCTGGCCTAAGATTTTTTTCCTTTCAATTATTAGGTAAAACATTTTTAATGTATTACTTTAACAAATCATTAGCCTCCACCCAACCCAAAGCTAAGAATGCCACCATATAGTACCCAAAACTGATAGCAGAGGACCTTTCTCCTTGCTTTATTGTGACCTGCTGTCCCCAATATATTTGGTAAAGGCATTTTATGATTTACTTTTGTTCTGTGAATATAAAATTTTATGTAACTGCTCCCACACTGAAAATATTCAGGACAACCTGAATCCTGTTTCTAGGTCATGAGCACTCATATTTGCTCAGAATAAATAATCTCTTACAGGCTGGTGAGATGGCCCAGTGATTAAGAGCACTGACTGCTCTTCCAGAGGACCCAGGTTCAAATTCCCAGCACCCATGTGGCAGCTTACAACTGTCTGTAATTCTAGTCCCAGGGGACAAGACACCCATGGCAAAACCCCAATGCACATAAAACATAATGAAAACAAAAAAGAAAGAATTATTTGAAAAAAAAAAAAATCTTTTACTCTCTTTAAGTGAGAGCTGTGATTTGCATACTTATTTGGTGGCATACATCTGTAGTCCCAGGATAAAGAAAACTGAGGCTGGAGAATTGTCTAAACTAGTCCAAGTTACACAATGAGACCCTGTCTCATAAAAACCAAAAGAAAGAAAGAAAAATAGAAAGGAAGGAAGGAAAGAAAGAAGAGGAATGGAAGATAATATAAGTATATAATAGCAGCTATGACTTTGGGGGAAAATATGGGTTCCTTCAATTATATATGTGACTACACTGAATTTTCTCTGGGCAGGGAAAGAGTTAAATAGTTTGCTACTTTGCTCACAGGCTGCTGACATGATATAAAACACTACGATTTGAGCTTTTCCATTTTAGCTGACATAGTTTAAGTTGATGAATATTTTGATTTGTGCCAGTCTCAGGCAGTTTTAAATGCTATCCCTGCAAGAGTCAAGAAGTCCGGTCATAATCACAACAACATGCTTGTCAGTCAAAGGCACCGGAAGATTGTCTAGGTGCAAAGAAAGCATTTTCCCCTGAAAGGAAACAGGGCAATTGAAATCACTACTTCTCAAGACATTGAAGTCAAAACTGTTACCAGTTTCATGGTGTGAAAATCCAGGTCTCAGCACCCTCCTTGTTAGACTCCAGTATGTCCTGGGGCTATCTATCCAAAAAACAAGTTACAGTCTGAAGTTCAGAAGAAATTAGACTAAAGGAAAGCACTGAGATCAAGGTTGATTTCCCCATCATTATTTTCAGGTCAGTATTTCAGCAGGGAATGCATAATGAACCCTTACATCTCTGCAGCCAGTGCACCTTGGGATGGATTTGCAATGCAAGCTAAATCAGAGAATTCCTGCAATTACTCAAGATTTGGGCAGAAGAAAGGTACCCCCACCCCCACTGCCCTGCAGCAGATTGAGCAAATAATGCTTGGTAGATTTGACCTAAAGGTTTGAACATAGGAACTGTTAGCATTATGACAGGTAAAATTTAGAAATCCATCTAGAGTTGGGCTCATTAGACAAAAGGGGAAAGTCAGAAACCACTATGAGAGAAAGAAAGGAAGAAATGAGACACCCAGAAGAATGGGTTTCAAAATTGGAAGCAGCCCAAGATTATTCAGATCTTTGAGTATGTTGATGTCAAGACCTTCATTTTTCAATGTTAGTATGCCCTTAACGATTCCAGCTGCTCAACAAATTTACCTAGTAACTGTCCCCCAACAGAAGAGTCAAACAGAATTGCCATGTTCCTTCAAATTTTATTGCATCAGTAGGAGTTTTTGCATGGGAGTGAACTAGTTAAATAAAAAGTTACTATAACAGAAAGTACACCTTTCACCCCAAAAGAATTCCATATACCCCATGCTGATATCAAAAGAGTCTCCTCATGGGAAAAAGCAATGTGGAAAGCAGAGGGGAGCAAAGATCTGGTATTCAGAGTCCACTGGGAGCTTCAGACAAATATGAAACAATGACTTCATGTACTAGATAAATTTCTCACATTCTTCAACCAGTTTTATTGGCTCAGTACTTATGTATTCATTTATATGAACACCATGCCTGCTCAAAGAAGACTTTGAGCCAGTATTAAAACATATAACTAGGGTGGGAGTGTAATCGTGTGCTGGGCATCTTGTCCAGAAATTTACAATCATTTTTATTAGTTGGTGACTCTCAAAGTCATCTAAAAATAGGTTCATAATTATTTATTTCAAAGAACAATGTAACTTTGAAAAGAGGTTTCATAGATTAGTAACTGATTATTTACTCTCAAGGGTCTAAGTGCAACCTTGTATACTCTAACAGTTCAAGCTGCTATATATACTCCAGGCACACCACAGTATGTACCAGACCTTCCTATTCTAATCTGCCTCTAAATTATCTCCTATGAGAATCTTTTTTTCACTTATGCCATTTCTACACAATGTCCCTAAATGGGGCCACCTGTCTCTGTGCTGTATTTGCTTAGTGGCTCTGTGGCTCTTCTCTCTTATCTGTCTTTCAGACATAATTTCCATGCCTTCAGGAGAATTTTATGGAAATTCTCCCCAGCCCTTTGTCAGGTCCATCAGTTGACACTTAGCCTTGATGTCACTTCCTATGGTAGCTCTTAGGACTTCATTAATCTCTGAACACCTTGTGACCTAATAGAAAGCATGCAGGCTTTGGAATCAGACTGGCTTGTTTAAAAATCCAGGCTCTTTTTTCTAGTAAACCATAGTTATTGGTTTATTTTATATAATATTATATAAATAACATCATTGAGGCTTTATTTTTTCTTATGTGTAAATTAGAAGTTTGAGAGTCCATGGGAGTATCAAAGTTACATATCCAAAATGTCTGGTCCTTTAAACTATAAACAGTCAGGGTTTATCCTTTCTTTATGTTCACTTTTTTTTTAATGTCATACCTACAAGAGTTCCTAGAATAACTACCCAGGAAATAAATGTTCATTGAATGAATTGATGATTTAATGGATAGATTGTTCTCTGTCCCTCTCCTTCTCTCCTGTAATTTGGAAGACACAGAGCTTATGCACATATCATTTATGCAAGAATCTTTGGTGTATATTTCCTTATTATCCCTCTGCCTCCCTGTTATAAGCCTCTCTTTGGCATAAACATATCTGTTTGTTGATCCACTTGTCCACCAATGCTTCTTTCTGCTTCCCACAGAAAGAAGCAAGAGCACTGTGAAACACAACAATCTCAGGAAAACCAAGGAACTGGAGTGCACCTGGATCCTTGGTTAATCTTTCCACCTGCTTAAAGGGCTGAAAAGCACACAATGAAATTCAAAAATTAAAGTTGAAGCAACGATAAGAATAGTACTGAATAAGGAAGGAAGAGAGAAAGCTAAGAAGATGGAGAAGTAAGTAGACAGGGAAGGAAGAGGAAAAGGGAGAAGGAACACAAAGCAATGAAAGCTGTGAATGCACCACTGTCGCCACAAGGTTCCGTGTCTTGTTTGTTCCCAGACCTTCCGTGACCATTCTGACTCGGGCTGCAGACAGCCTCAGTGTCTGAAATCTCTCAAGGATAGTGGTATTTGAAGTAAAAAATCTTCAGAGACGATGCCAAACTACCATGACATCAGTGTCATTAGTGTCTTACCATGGTTTTCAAAGTAAGAGACTCAATCTGAGGAACTAAACAATCCTGTCTCCTTGCCCTGTGTGTGTGTGTGCGCGCGCAGTTGCATTATGCTTGTGCATGCATGTGTGTATGACTCACCTATGCATTCACATCTGAAGAGCTGAGATTAGCATTGAGTTCTTCTTTGATTACTCTTTTCCCTTTGTGGGGCACAGGACCTCTCCCTGAACCTGGAGCTCACCATTTCAGCTAGACTGTCTGGACAGCAAGCCCCAGGGATCGTCCTGTCTCCCAGGACCATCTGCTTCACAATGGGTAACAGAAGTGACACTATGCTTAGCTTGGCTTTTGCCAAGGTGTGGGGGGATCTGAACTCAAGCCTTCATGCTTGCATAGCGAGCACCTCAGCCATCGAAGCATCTCCCCAGTCCCTGATGTCTTTGATTTTAACCTAGGAGTTTGAGGTTTCTAAAAATGGGTTTGTCCAGAGGAGAGGCTTCATTACTCTAAGCCACAGACTATTCGGAGCAGAGGGGACAGGCTTTCCTTTGACGTAATGGAAACCACATGCACCATTACAGACTGCTAGCACTCCATTGAGGTAGGTACACATTGCTTTGAAGAAAAGGAAGCCATTTCCATCCACATCTCTTCTGATTTATGCATGGGCCTCAGAAGGTCCAGACAGGTTGGAAAAGATTTGGTAACTGGAGAAGTGACAAGGGGTGAGAAAGTATATTTTGTGAAAGGCCGCAAACTTGACTGTGACTTTAAACCCTTGCCTTGGGCAATGTGTGCATTGAAGAGTTTAAATCACATTAGTTGTTCAAGTCAGATTGAGGGTGAAAGGCTACACGGCTCTAAGAATTAGGACTGGGCTGTTTTGGTAAAAATATTGTCTAACTTGGCCAAACATAAATCAGTTGTAATGAGGTACCTGTGATTACAGGCAGGCCCGATGGACCTCATTTTTTTTCCCATTTGCATTTTTTCCCCAACCAGAAGATTAGAAAGCAATGAGGATTTTTTTTTTTCAAATGTTGTAATTATCCCAGAAAAGAATGGAAGATTCTAGAACAACTCAGGTGCAGAGCAGAGGACACAGATGACTGCAAAGGCATTCAGAAGTGGATCGGAAGCAGAACTGGATGGCAGATATGGAGATCTTTCCACAAATAGCAGGGAACAGTTGTCCCAGATTTCAGCATAAAGTTCAAGAATTTAAAGTAGCTGTCACCTGGCTTCTGACTCACCGGGCCTCTGCCATAGCCAACCTCCAAGTAGACACGGGAACTACATGCCTGGACATGTCTCTTTTGGTTTTGTTTTTTTTGTTTTTTTTGTTTTTTTTCCCTATTCTAGCAAGTGACTCTCTTGGGTTCAGTGTTTCTGCTCCCTTGTCCCTCCAGGGAACTCATGTCTATATCAGACATCCATACTTGACTAGATAGATTTATTTATCCCAGAGCTTCATGAGACTAAGTATATACTAGAAGAAGCAACTCTTGTCAATCACAGTTATTTCTTATTAAACTTTAGATTTTGATGTTGGTATACATTTTTCTGGTTTGTTTTATTTCTCAGATTTTGAGACAGGCTTTTATTATATAGCTCTAGCTAGCCTAGGATTCACTGTATAGGCCACGCTGCCCTTACACTCATAGGTATGAATCCTTACACCAAGCAGACACTGGTGTCTTCCTGTTCTGGATTTACTAAATTGGAGAAATGGCTTCAGCCTTCCATCCAGAATGAAACAGAATATGAGAAAGAGAGCAGTAGCATGATAAAGACATCATTGTCATTATTCCCTTCTGCCAACTTTGTAAACTGGTCAGAGAGACTTTGTTCACTAACTCCAGGGGGTTTTGGGGGAAACTGTCCTTCAGTTGTTTCCCATGTTTTACCTATTTCTGAAACTTTATTTAAATAATATCCTCTATTATTTGTTAACATTTGATGAGAAATTTTCATACCTTGTTTTGTGTACCATTAAGCACTGGTTGTTCACTTTTTCAGTTGCCACACACTGTGCTAATATTCTTGGTGATTACTGAATTTTGAACTGCTACTTTTTGGGGGCATAAGATGTGTGTCCTGCTCTTTGATGGAAACTGTGGACCCCCTGACTTCCATCAGTCATCAGGAAACAAAAGATGGCCTGATTGTCAGGGATTGATTTAGTTTGTAGTACATATTTTACATAATGCATCAAAGGCCCCATTTGGTTTGCTAAATAAATGGCAGTTTTCCATTTGTCAGACTTGAGCTGAACCCTCCATGGGTGTCTGTTCATTCTAAATGATCACATTGAAAAACCATATTTACATGAACAAAGTGTTCCCAAGTTGTATCTGGCAACACCATGCTCTTTTACTGTTACATCAGTTCCCAAATAGGATTAGACACATTTTAAAATGAAGAACATGTTTCAGAAAGTTGAAGTCATCATTCTAAGATGGTGCAGCTCTAGTGTAGAGTGCTTGGTGTCCAGCCTTCACCTCTATGACTCTCATGCCTTCTTGTTGCCAATGACGATAGCTGACATGAGTGAGCATGACACCTGCTAGCCAGGTAGAATCTCAGCATGCTCAGCTGCTAATTCAGACTAGATAATCGACATAATTGCTTTCTCTGTTGTGTTTCTGAAGAAATGAGTCCCCAGATTCCTACCTCAGTGGGTTTTCTGTCCTTTCTGTTTCTCTTTCTTGCTAATTCACACTACTGTCTCCTGGGGCTGACAAGTGGCTAAATCTACCTACTTAAGTGTGAATTATGGATCATTTCAGAGACTTCTGATTTTTATATGGAGAATATTTAAAGCATTCTTTGCTAATCATTTTAAAGAAAGCACTATTCTTAACGTTGTATTTAGAGTTTGCACGTGTGTGTAGCCATGTGCATGCTCTGGTGCAAATGTGGAGGTCAGAAGACAGCTGGTGGAAGTTGGTTGTCTTCTTCTACCATGTAGGTCCTAGGGGTGGAGTATTATTGTTATTTTTTAAATCTTTATTCTGTTAAGGGACCTGCCATCCAGCTCCCAAATAAGTCACACACAGAAGCTTTTTCTTACTTATAAATGACTGGCCTTAGCTTGTTTCTTATCAGTTTCCCTTAACTTTAAATTGTTCTGTCTTTTGCCTCTAGCCTTTTCTCCTACTTCAGTATCTCTTTCACTCTTACTCTGTGGTTTTCTGTGGTTTGCTGTGTAGCTGAATGGATAGCTCCTGGAGTCCCCTCCTTCTCTGGCTCCTTCTTTCTCTTTTCTCCCAGATTTCTCCTTCTATATATTCTCTCTGCCTGACAAACCACCCATCCTTTCTCCTTCCTTGCTACTGGCCATTCAGGTTTTTTTTTTTTTTTTTTTTTTTTTAAATTAGGCCATCAGGTGTTTTAGACAGCCACAGTAACACAGCTTCACTGAGTTAAACAAATGCAACATAAACAAAAGTAACACACCTTAAAACAATTTTCTACAACAGAGTATTTGGTGACAGATACCTTTCCTTACTGAGCCATTGCACCGTTTTTAACTATGTTGACTCTGTTGTACAATATATTTTTCTGAAGTTATTTTTCCTCAATTTCTCAAATTCGGTATCCTTTCACATCATTCCAACCATCATCTAATCTTGGCTTCTATTTATTCAGTGCTTTTAGGTTCCAAACAAAACTGAGACCATGGAAGTTTTGTCTTTCTGTTCTTAGCTTATTTCACTTAGTAAAATGTCATCCAGGCTAATCAATATTATGAAAGTTTCCTTATTTTATGAGTTTAGTACTATTCTAATGCACATGTGTTCCACATGTCTCTACTATCAGTTTGAACACTGGTTGGCTGGTTGGGGAGTCATAGTGGTTTTACAGTCTCCACACCCCTGGTGCTGGGATTAAATCTGTAGCACAGTACAACTTCCCTGTACTTTTGTTTGTTTTCCTTATTTGGTTAGTGGAGATTAAACTCATGCTTTTTGGGACAGCACTTTTCTGGCTGAGCCACATTCTCAGTCCAACAACTACATTTTAAAAGTTGGCCTTAGTCTCATTTGTTTGACAGACTCTTTCTAGACCCTTCTCTCAACCCTCCCCTTTCCAAATTTACAAGCTTAAAAATAGAGTCTAACAGGTTTTTCTGAACATGTTCTTGTATCAGTATGTACCACTCAAACTGTATTTCTTTCTGCTCTATTGCTTTCTAGTTTTTAAGCATGAAGATATTTATGAAGATATTTGATAATTATTTATTGCAGTTACTGAGGTTGTGGCTAGACTGGTTATCCAGTCATCTCCAAGGGCCACCCATGTCCACTTGGCCTGTTCAGAAACTACTCTGAGGAAAAAGAGGTGCATAACACTCTGAAGTACTGCCATTTATACCATCCTTTGATACCATAATATTAGAGTTGCCTGTTTCCTAGTCCTCAGCAAGATTTCTAAGGTTTGCATGTACCTGCTGTGGTTTTACTTAGAAGGCAAACTAGAGTGAAGAACACAAATAAAGAAATAGGCAGCAATGTTGTGAGGGCTTCTGCTTGGCAATGATAGGAAAAATTCTTAGCTGTGTAGCCAGGGAGTGTCTCTAGTAGCAACATTTGTAGGTAGATAGATGATTCTTCAAATCAGTTGGTGTACAACGGAAGAAAGAAGAGAAACTTGTCTGAGAAGCCCAACTTTTACTCATTGTCACTGGAAGTTTTTCAGTCTACAGCCTCCTGGATTGCATCGTATCTGTGTTCTGGAGCATTAGATCCTGTGGTATGTACAGCATGTCTGTGATGTGTTGTTTCTCCAAGTCTGATGGGAGGAGACAGATGCTCCCTGACATGTGAGAGTCAGCTGAGGGGAAGGGCTTGCCATTGGCAGAGCAAGGGCTGCCTATCCCTGAACCACCAGGCCAGGCTGACTTGGTAGGTGCTGACAAGACATCAAAGGTTTCCCAGAAACTCTCAAGAGATGTTCAGAATGGTTAGGAGCAACTCTAACACCCCATCTCCTTCTTATCTTTGAGTCTTGTGATCATCCCCAACTCTATAACCCAGCACAAGACTTAATTTACTTTGCAACATTGCAGGAACAGACATTTCTAAATTCTGACAGAGTCACATATTAATCCGTTATGAAGCCACATATCTGTGCCCTTTCCTGAGCTCTAAAGCACTAAAATAAACAGTTCAATAATATCTCATAAACCTGTTACATGCTTCAAAAATAAGCACCTGACATCTTTTATAATAACCAAAATAACACAATATTTATTTAAGCAATTGCTAATATAAAACCTCCTTTTACATTTAAAACTCCTTAGACTCCATTAAAGACGAAGATGAATGTCTAAATATAAATAAACTGAAGTAAAGCCAATTTCCCCTGTGGAGTGTGTCTGTTCGGCTCCTACCAAGGACTAGAATGTGGGTTTTTATTTGTTTGGACTTTTTTAGTTTGTTTTGCTGCTATGATTTTTAAGCTTGCCATGGCCACAGCCCAAGATGTTTTCATCATAACTTTCTGGTAGGCTGTAAAGCTTGATTTTTAGTCTAATGTTTGGAGAAAAAAGACCTACATGTTCCATATCTAAAAATCAAAATTATCTTCCAACCAAAGAAATTATTAAGGTCTGATATGGCAGAATTGTCTATCATCGTAAACTGGGGGATGGTAGGATAGGCAAGTGCATTTGAGGCCAGCATGAGCTGTGTATCAAAACCAAAAACAAAGAAATAAGTAAAAAGGAGAAGGGAATTGCCAATCTGAGATGGCCGGGTGCTTGTTTTCTCTCAGTCAACTTTGTCCATTGACTTCAGAAATGAGGTGTTTTGTTTTGTTGGAGTTGGTTTTACTTTAGTCTTTTTTAAAATTGAGAATATTTACTAGTAGTGTTTGGTCTATGACCTTGCATCTCCTTCTGTGGCCTTCTGTGGGCTGTGGTGCTTAGTTTAATGAGTTGGTGTTAGGAATGAGAAAAGCCAGAAGCTCTGTGAGCAAGGGAAGTGGGAAAAGGGGAGTGGTCAGGAATGAAGGCAGTGGTGGTGATTCGCCATGCACCCTGGAGTTTCATACATGGCCTCCAGACTGAGTATTCTGAGAGAATGTGTATCATTTGAAAGCTAGACACTTTGAATTTTAAAAATGTAACTGTTAACCAGGTGGTGGTGGTGCAAGCCTTTAATCCTAGCATTTGAGAAGCAGAGACAGGTAGATCTCTGAGTTTGAGGCCAGCCTGGACTACAGAGTGAGTTTCAGGACAGCCAGGGCTACACAGAATAACCTTGTTTTGAAATAAAAGTGTAACTGTTTGGTAAAACAAAACAAAACCCTTCCTCCTTGGTCCTCCTTATAGAAACTGGCATTTTGTTTCTATTCAGTAAGGATAAAATAATAAAGATATACCTCTTCCAATAATCACAACAACTTAATAATGTAATTTAATATATAGTAGACTATGTGTGATAATTATACTTAATCAAATGGTTAACAAAGTAAAACCTCCCAATGGAAAAGCAGCTTGTTGGTATTTGTGCTAACTATTTTTGGCTTGGGTTTATATTTAAAAAGGGACTTGGCAAAATAACTAAATACTTCTGCATTTCTTCCATTGGTCCTGCCCCAGGATCTTCTTCTTCAGCCAGCTTCAGAGAAAACTGGCAGGACATTTAATGATGTCCCTCACATAAAGAGAACAGAATTAACCTTTCTGGAGAATCTCTGCAGTCTCAATTCCTAATGCATTGGCATTAAGTGATGTTATGGAGGTGGAGATCACGTTAAAAACAGGAGGAGACTGTCACCAACTGATAGGCATTTTTCTGATGATACAATACAGCCTGAAGTGCCAGTACTCCTCAGGGAATAAGACAGCTTCCAGTGGGACACCATTTCCATCTGTAGATGAAACCCAGGGACTATTTAACGTTTCTTACTCTTCTGTTTTCTGAATTTATTTTTATTCATGAAGAAAGATTATTATTTGGTAAAAGAGGACAGTGATAGTAGCAGTTAAAGAACCCGCTGGGCATCCACACACTCTAAGATGGTTCACAAGACCATTCCTGTCTTTGTAATTTTACCTGGTTCTCCAAATTAGGAAGAAACAAAGTATGGGTGTATAAAGGGAGCAATTGGTATCTTATCACAGAGCTCAATGAGAACCATTAACACGGATCCTACATCCTCTTTGAGATGGATACTGTGGTTGGTACATAGTGGCTAGCTCCTTTACCTCTCAGGACTGTGTTACCCTTTGGAACATGCTGGCTGCAGATGGCTCACTGGCAATTCTATCTCTAGGGGATATTCCAGGCTAAAGAAAGGAGCTTTGCCAGAATAATAAGGGGAGGAAGTGTGATGCAGCAAGAAGGCAGACTCACAGTTATGAGTGTACAAATGATCATCTTTTTACCCCAAGTTGGGAAACTAGGAGACCAGGCCTACCCCCCACAGCCTCTGGAGGAGACCTTGGTAGTGGCTGGAGCTGCTACCTACACTCTGCCAAGCGCTGATGTCTGAACCAGCCTTCCGTTGTCTTCCTCAGACATTCTCACCAACAAAATTTTGTACGCAGGTCTTCATTTCAGAGTCTACTTCTTTGAAATTCTGAAATAATCAGAGCCATCTAGGTCTAGAGTACACATTTAAAATATCAGCAGAAAGGAGTCAATCCAAGATCCAGCAATGTAAATGTCACAATGTAGAAAAACAATGAAGCAAAAATAAAAGCATAATTTCAATAAAAGGTTTAGCCTTCCACAAAGGAATGTCTAGAAATGTGATAAAATTTCATGCATCATAGGACTTACTATTTTTAGGACTAAAATGAATGCTGAATCTTTTTTACATATCCCGTTCTCATTTTCCTCTACATTACATTTAAGAGATAATAAGGACTTACAAAAATTAATTGACTTGTTCCTGGCCACCCAGTTACTTGGTAGGTCAGTGGTCAGTGCCAAATATGAGATAATCTAAAACACAGCCAAGGTCAAGTCTAACTTTAATTTGATTTCACACAAAAAAGGCTATTATGATGAGTGTTGTAAGCAAAGGTGTGGTTGTCAGAAATGCTTTTAATCCAATTTCAGAGTGGCTGAAACATTACTAATGTCTTTAAAATACTCTTAAAAGGATACTTAATATAGATATAAGCATGATCTGTCCTATGCTTTAACTGACTCCTACTTGATTCCATTTATCTTAGGAACATTTTATCTATTATCCATTCACTGGAAGTGACAATAATTCACACAATTTTAACCAATGCATTTTCTGTATGGGGCTAAAGAGATGGTTTCAGTGGTTACAAGCATTTACTGCTCTTTCAGAGGACCTGGGTTCAGTTCCTAGTACCAGTGAGGAAGCTTCCAACTGTCTGTAACTATAAATGCAGTGGACCCAGTGCCCTCTTTTGGCTCTCAGGGCACAAGGCATACATGTGATACACAGGCAGATAAAATATGCATATGCGTGAAATGAAACTAAAACTTTTTGAACGCTGATGAATTTGTCTCTATCACGCTGTGATAATGTAAATTTGAATTTCACCACAGTCCTGTAAGGTGATGTTTCTTAAAGGGAATGACTCTCAGAAGGCCTTCTAGAACCTTCGTTCTTTGCTTTAGTTATCTTGCCTTACAAATGGATCTCTAAACCCTGTAGGAGATTCAGTTGCAGGGTAAGAAAATCGTCCCCTTGATGCTTGGAATCTACTGTCCCAATCCACCTCTGCATGCTCATAACCACCATCCTCCACTGCCATCTAAAGAACCACGGGCTTTTGTTTCATGGTATGGATTAGTATTGCTGCATTGTATGGAGGGGGAAAGGACATTCCAAGCTATAACATGTTGGATGTGTTGAGAGTGCGTGGTATATAACACCATATTTTTTAATACAACTGACAGTCTGTCTTGAGATTTAAGTGTTTTTTGACAGTTTTTATGCACCTGTTAATTCAAAGCTCTTAACATATGCCAGTTAAAAAGAGTCAGGCACTAAAACATCTAGCCTAAGAGGGTAAATACAGCTCAACTGCAATCTCAGGCAGGCAGGCTGACGGAAACAATTCCTTCCTCCAAGATGGAAATCAGCTGTAGTCTCAGAACCAAAGTGTCTAAGCAGAGTAGTGGACAATGTCATTTGGTTCCTCAAGGAAAAGTGTGGAGGCTCACTCTGGACAGTGCTCTGTTCTTTTCAGATGGAGGATGCTGAATTTGAAAAGATACTTGTGCTCAGAGTGAGTGCTCAGAATGTCGCTGGTGTGAGCTTAATTCGGACTATGTTCCGTACAGCTCTATCCTTTGTTTCATACTCCCCTCCATTCTCTTCCACGTGCAAATTAGCAACACTGAGGACAAACTCCTTAACTGTTCAATGCTGACTCCATAGTTTTCTTAGAATAAAGCTATGCCTTTGCTTACAGTACAAACTGCACTCCAGGTATAAAGATGTAAGTAACTTTCATCAACCATAAACAAGAATGATTAAGGGACAGTCAGTTTGGAACTCGCTATACACCAAGAAGGAGGAGCTCTGCCCATTTATGCAAAGTAATTTGTAGTGAAAGTCACAGAACAGGATAAAATGCTGGCTCCACAAGCCTTTGCTTCTATTCTCCTATGAACCTAAATGAGACTACAAGTGACTTCGCTATCTTCTGATCTCAAGATCTGAAATCAGTTTTGCCCAATAGAAATGTAACATAAAGCTGCATATAGAAGCCAGGAAGGTAATGAAAAAATTTGATTGCCACATTTAAGTGAGTGAAACTAAACAGGCCAGAAGAATTTTAATAGTGTACTAAATTCATCTCAGAAATGTTAACAAAATATTGACATTTGTCTTTGTAATGCATGAATGAGGTATTTTGCATTTTTCTGTGTTGCAACTCTGGGTGTATTTTGCACACCTCAGAGTAGGAAACATCTGATAGCCAAGCATAGCGAGTGTAGTCAGTGTGTGTTTTTGTTTGACGTTTGGAGACAGGGTCTCACTGTGTAATTCTGGCTGCCTTCAATCTTCCTGCCTCAGCAAATGTAGTTCTAATATATCATGTTGAAGATATGCTGACAAAAATAACATTTAATTGTCATGGAGAATCTCACTAGCACCAGACAGTGCCCAGGGATCTTGGAGAGAATCCAGAATTTCCTTTTGACTATAACATTTTTATTCAAATATTCCTTTTAGATTCATAATAATGGTTATCTGACTCAAGGAAATATAGTGGGAAAAAAACTACATACCAACATGTAAAATAAGTTACCTAGATAGAAAATGAGTTTTATGTCATCAGAGTACATAGTCAGGGTTTCAGTGACTTTGTGGTCCCAGAGGAGTCTGTACTTTGTGATCAGGAATTCAAGATAATGCACACAGGGCTTAAGTGCTTAATCAAATAGACCTGGGTTTGACTTTCATACTTATTTATAAGGTAGCATTTTTTTATTTTACCATTGAGTCCCTACTGCCTCATTTTGAAACAGATATTTCATAAAGTCATTCAGAAAAATATATTATTGTTGTTAAAGCACCAAAAATATCTGAATATTTGCTGTTAAGGGTAAATTTAAGAGTATTTAGCATTTAAGATACTGTTCATCATGCCTGCTCTAACTTGTACAATTGCATTATTATCTGTGTTATGCAGTTATAGCAAAAAATCATTAGTTATTTAAAATATTACTGACTAAGTTTTAAACATATCTGTAACAAAATGATCCACTGAAAAAAATAATTTTTGTTGATTATTAGTGAAAGAAAAGAATTTTTACTGAATATTAAATATTCTTTTGTTTCAGTGTACCTGGAACCTTTTATATCTTATCCATAAAAGTCTCTTGATATGGCAATCATTCAGGCATAAGAAAGTTGTGATTCAGAAAGGTCATAAGCTATATGGATAACATATTATGTGGCTCTGGAGCTATACAACTTTAAGACACACTATATCTACTACATGGGAACAGCCAGTTTTGACTTTATTACAATTCTGGAAATTTCAACCAATGGCAGAGACTGATAGAGTATCTCAATTAATACAAAAATAAACAAACAAACAAAAACACTGCACACTTCATGGTTGCTGACTGTGGTTAGAGGTGTGTCTTCCACTGGACACTAGCCAAAAGGAATGAGTACTGTGCCTACAGCTCATGATCGCCTATCTTACAACCTGATTGGACATTGTCTTCTTACAATGCCACAGAAAGTTGCAGCTTATGGAGGGACTTACTTCTGTTATAAAAACAAACAAGACCCAGCATTCTCCCATTCTAGAAATGGAAAGGCCTTCAATGGAATATGGATTGCGCAAGTCTTCTCTTAAAGACAGCAGCTACCAAAGGTTTTCAGATCAGGAACAGGAGCTACCCTAGAGATGGGAGCCATCTAGCTACACTGTGATCCAGAGTGACTTCCCTCTTGTGTTTATCAAGGGACAGTTCAGTTAAGGCTGTTTTCTGGGAACAGGAAGGGGACTAGAATGGAATCCCAGGCAAGAGAGAATTGCAGGGAGTAGAATGCTACCCTTTGGGGATCATTACTGTCAGCCTGAGGACTGGTCCTTATGAGTGCTTTCAGAATATGTCTGTTGTAGAAGAAAACAAAAGTTTGGCTGCTGAGGATCTGTGTGTCATCAAGTCTGGTCTTTGTCACCCTGGTGAGAGATGTCCAAATACAAATCTCCACTCTGGTGCTGTGGCTTTCTGAGCAGTTGAAACCTCCTAGAGTTTTGATAAGAAGGCACAAGGGAAATGATACAGTCCAAATTGAATTTATATCCCTTATCTGAAAGGTGTTCAGTTTACTTTAAGCAGTTTCTGGGTCCGAGGGTGTATTTGAACATTCTCCTAGCATGTGCAGGGTTCTAAGCTTCTCTCTCTCTCTCTCTCTCTCTCTCTCTCTCTCTCTCTCTCTCTCTCTCTCTCTCTCT